>PNEQ01068568.1:0-29851 GCA_003012365.1 Medauroidea extradentata | reverse complement strand
ACTTCCTCGAACATTTCAAAAAGTCGACTCCCCAGTCACAAAGAAGCTTGCCTAACGAGGCGAACTCAAAAAACTAACCCTGAAACTAAAACTAAACCACCAAAAATTTAAACAAAAAAAAATTAAATTAAATAATAGGATGTGAGTCCTAACAAAATAAAAAAAATGAATAAAATATCAATTTAACTAGCTAGGAGGAAGCAGAATTTAACTAGGCACCCTGTCCAAAGAGAAACTAAGATTTAGATTAAAGGTTAACAGTCAAAAGTAAATAAAAATAAGTAAATACTAGATCACAACAATAGACTAAGCAAAGTAAATAAACAACCAATTAAGTAAACAAACCAGCTACCTATAGCCAAATGCTATAAAACCAAAAGTATTCTATAACGGAACTTCGTGGTAATAAAATAAACCAACCAACGAAAGATTTGGTTTACGGCTCCTTATGGAAGATTTAAATAATAATAATCTTATTACAATTATTGGCGATATTATTTGCACAAACGAAAAAAAATTAGAAGAATTTAAACCAATTCCAGAGTTATTTTCTCGATAGTATTATAGTTTTTAAAATAACTTATTTTATTACACTGTGAAGGAAAATAGAAAATTTCTTGTAAAAAACAAGAAGCTTGCTGAAGTTTTAATAGGTAGTTTTTAAGATCCAGAGTCTCTGTATTTGTATTAGCAGACCACGACGTTAAAGCAAAAATTCCTTGTAAATAATTTAAATTTTCGTATACTAAAAGAAAAACATAAACAACAATTTAACGCAATAAATAATAATAATAGTAATAATAATAACGTTGGAAAATATTGTTTAACTTGGATAATATATAATTCTAGAGTCAAAATTTTCCAATAAATTTATTTGCCAGTTAACAAGCTCCAGAGTCAATAAACAACTCGTTGACCATATTATACGTATTTTTAAATTGTCCTGCTTAAGTATTAAAAGAAACGTTTTCTTCAGTTTAGGTAAAAATAACGGAATTACTCGATCAGAAGCAAAAACTTGTAATCATGCCAACGAAAATTTCAAAGAAGAAAATTATTTCAACCCATTATTTATATATAATCAGTAACAAATAATAGTAAATATTTCGAGAAAGATAATTTTTATAGTGTTCCGCTAGCAAAAATGTGGAACAAAATTAACAGATTCCCTACAAAATAGTTCTTGTCTTGTTTGTAAAAAAATCTCCTGCAATATGTTTAGTGTGGTAATAAAAATACTAAAAAATTTGCAGGAATACAAATAAAATTGACAGAAGATAAAGATGAAAAAAATATAATTAGTTAAATTTGTTTTATCTGCTTTTAGTTTTAATTTGGTGCCTGTTAACTACTTTGAAATTTTAGAAGAAAAGAAAATATAATTTTTGTAAACCAACTTTGTTTTATAACATTTGGTAAACAATTTTTTTCTAAATCCCACAACTTATTTTATTATACCCCCAAAAATAAAAATTTAGAAGAATTACATTTAATAAAAACAAATACTAGCATTATTCCATTTGGGCATAGATTTCGAATCTAATAGAACGAAATTATTTCCAGAACGGCAATTTTTCATTCCTTCACGAATAATATTTATCGATCCACTTTTTTCCTCTCCTAAAACTTTATTGCTAAATTTTTGGACATATCTATCTGGAAATGTTTCCACTGTCGTTTAAAATAATTGTTCATTTCTTCTTTTGGTTGTTTCATTTCTCGTTCCTTCTCTTATTTGTTTTTGTATTTTCATTTTAAAGCTTAAGTACTATTCAAATATTCTAGTCTTATTTGTTGCAAATTTAAATATTCTAATTATTGTTCTCTTCTTTTAATAGATTGTAAGAATTCCCCATTATTTATTTTTATTTCTTTATTGTGTAAGGTAAAAGTTTGTTGGTAATATTTATTCTTTTTCTAGGCACAAACGGAATAATGTTATTTGTTTTTATTAAACCTAGGTCTTCTACATTTATATCTTCGGGGATAGTAGAAAATAAGCCGTGGGATTTAGAAAAATATGTTTATCAACATTTTATAAAATCAAGATTGATTTACAGAAATTATATTATCTGTTTCTTCTAAAACTTCAAAATAGTTAATAGGCGCGAAATTACAACTAAAACCACATAAAACAAATTTAACTAATTTTTCTATTTCATCTTTATCTTCTTCCAAATTTTATTTGTGTCCCTGCAAATTTTTTAGTATTTTTATTAGCACAGTAAACATATTGCAGGAGATTTTAATAAACAAGATAACAACTATTTTGTAGGGAATCTGTTAACTATGCCCATATTTTTGCTAGTGGAACACTACACAAATGAGCTTTCTCGAAACATTTAATATTATTTGTTATTAATTTTGAATAATCTGTAAATGGGTTATAATAATTTTCTTCTTTGGAATTTTCGTTGGTATGATGGTTTGATCGAGTAATTCCGTTATTTTTACCTAAACCAGAAGAAAATGTTTCTTTTAATCTTTTAACTGGACAATATATACATACACATACGTAAATAATATGGTTAACAAGTTGTTTATTTACTCCAGGGTTTGTTAATTTGTAAATAAATTTATTGGAAATTTTTTACTCCAGAATGATAATTTATCTCGGTTAAACAATACTTCCACCAGAATTATTATTATTTATTACGTTAAATTGCTCTTTATATACTTCTTTTTGTATACGAAAATTAAAATTATTCATAAGGAATTTTTGCCTTAACGCCGTGGCCTGATGATACGAATTTAGAGACTCTGGAGCTTCAAAAACTATTAAAACTTCAGCAAGCTTATTATTTACAAGAAATTTATTATTTTTCCTTCACAGTATTTTAAAAACTGAAATGTTAGACTGAAAAAAACTCTGTAATTGGTTTAAATCCTCTTAATTTTTTCTCCGTTTGTGTAAATAATATCGCCATTATTTGTAATAAGATTATTATTATTTAAATTTTGTATAAGTTGGTTTTATTTTATTACCAAGAAGTTCCGTTATACAATTTTTTTTGTTAGTGGCTCCCATTTTTTTCAGCTTCCATTAATTAAACAGAATTTCATGAAGTCTATAAAAAGATAGCTAGAATAAAAAATTAATAATTTATAAATCCACTCAATCCCAAACAATATAAAACATTTAAACCCAAAAAAATAATAAATTATAAAACAGCCCCACTAAAAAAATAATGAATTATAAAACAACCCAGACCATAGTAAAATTTTATATTTCCAGACTATTTTCCTGTCCAACAACAGTAAAAAGATCCTCTTCAAGATTTTCTGTCTCATAACAGTAAACCGATTCATTCGGACATCCCAAGACAGTAAATGTCGTAATTAAAAAACAACCCAACCAAAAATTTATAATGTCTCTAGGCCTAAAATAATAAAAAATCTAGGTATTCAAAAAGTAGCTGAAAGTATTGTGATGTGATAATCTTACCTATATGATGAATTTGTGCTTTAACCATTTGTATTTGCTTCCATTTATTACAAAAAATCACTAGATTTTTAAATTTTATATTTAAAGTTGTTTGTACCTTTATCCGATTAAAAAAATATAAAGAAAATAATAATATACAAAAATAAAAACAATTCTTTCATTATATCTCTTTACGTCTCGTTTGACTTTTATTTATACTTTCATATATTATTTTACATTTTTATATATAGTAAATGGGTGGTTCACTCAACATACTTAACGATGTTTAAGAATTTAAGAAACTTTCCAATCTTACAATAGGCAAATGTTATTCAATAAATAGTTAAATAGTAGAAACAACGTTTGGACCTAAGGTGGTTGCAAATTCAGAAAATTTTAAAGCATTTTTACATGACAGATATGCTCAAATATTCACTGCCCAAGTTTTGAAACATACAAATAGTGAAAGTATGAGTTTTATTTATAATGGAATGAAATATTGGGGTAATAATAATAATAAATTTTACTTGTTTTCATTATAATAATTATTATTTTTTATTTTAATAATTTTTTGATAATTTTGCGATGATTTGCACTCCTTACATTTTAAAACTTTTTTCCCCTTTTTTACGGTGATTTTGTAAAAATGTCTTGATGAGAAAATAGTGAACAAAATGCCTTAATATTTCGATAGTTCCTGGGAATTAGTTTTCTTGTGATAATTTTGAACATGAAAAGGGGTCACTGCGTTCGAACACACATATACACTCTGTCAGCCGTTCCTCTTTACCTCTGCTGTCCAAATTCTTGGTTCTTAAGTCTTAACATTTTTTTTTTTTTCAGAATATAAATGAAAAATGTTTGCTTGTAGAACTATTGTTATGTATATGCTGTTTAAAATTTTTGCTCTAAATTTGCAATACTTGTTAAAAGCAATTTGTAAACAGTGAGAGAAAAAATAATATGCGATTTTTTTCTCTCACTGTTTACAAATTGCATTACCAGCTTTGGCGAACCTGATTTCCGTATTCTGTGGTTTCTTTTAATCACTCCGGGCATATCTGGGATTGCTCATACGATAATAGCTAATAAAAACCAATGGCCGTTTCCTCCTCGTTCTGATCACTCCGAAGTATTGAATCCGTCTAATAACCTTGCTGTGTTTGTGCCGGGGGAGGGGAGGGGGGCCCAAGAGGGCGCCTAAAATGTTATTGTTTTAATAATTTATATTGTGGCTATTTTATACCGAGCTAAAATAATTCGTTATCCTTCATAATATTTATATAGCTGCATGTTAAAGTCTGAACTTGCATGAAATAGTTTTATGCTAGAAAGGAAAACCAATTAATTTACTGAAATGAGATAATTCACACTGAAAACAGTATCACAGGCTACGCCAAAATATGTATGTTTAATAACTGCTTTGAATTTTTATACATACAAAATACTTAAATTAAAATTTTAAAAATGGCTAATTTTATTAAATTTTTGCACAATTCACGCAACAGCAGTTTGGTATTTTAAATGGAAGGTTTGAAACAAACATGGGCATAAATATTAGACAGTTGATTTTTTTTTCTCCGAGCAAATATCAGGAGATCCCCAGCAAACACAAACCCTTTCTCGCAGAGTTGTCACTGACTTCTAAGTTCCGCTCGCAAATTTAGCTAAGGGTCTGAGGAACTGGGTCAAATAAAACACGCGGCGGTGTGTAGTGGGTAACTCGAGGACAATCTTCCGTTACGTCCTAGAGCTTACCCGAAATGAATTTGTTTCCCGAACGTGCGAGATCCTGTTCCCAGATTGCTGCGTTGGACCTGAGTGGCAAAGTTTGACTTCGTTCCAGCCTTACAACGACCTGCAGCTCGGGAGCAGTTATTGTGCTCTAAAAACCCTGTCTTTGCCACAGCAAACTTTCGTTGTAATATAAGCCCCTGCAAAGTAACCTTGCCGCAGAGAAAATTTTGTTTAAAAGTTGCAGTAGTGGTAACAAAAATTGTGTTTCATTTTAAATCTTTATGGCGATGATGGTTGCAATATTTTTAACAAGTAATTTATTTTCAATAACAACAAAAAAATGTGGCAAAGCTTAGTTTTCCTCATTTGTTTTCTGTAATGCAATATTTCTTTCGTGCAAGCTAAATACCTTCGCGGCTAAGTTACTTTGCTTTTACAGTGGTCTATATTTAGGAACCCCTGTTTTTCGTGAAAAGAATTTTGACCCAGTTGGTTTCCGTGCCTTACGTACACATCTTCAATTCTGCTTCATGGTTATTGGCAGCGTGTCTATGTGAAGAGTCGTACCTCATTTGACTAAGCCAATTACAGTAACGTTCCTGCAACACCACACGCCTGTGATTTGCCAGTAGAATCCCGAGGTTCGTGACAGTTAAAATATCCTATCATTAACCACGAAGATGAATTGCAGATGTGCTCGCAAGGCACTGAAACAAAGTGGAGCAAAATTCTTTTCGCGAAAAACAAGGGGCCCTAATTATATTTAATTAACATTTTGTTGTGGCAAAGGAAGAAAATGTTTTTCGAGTGTAAGTGTCCTGCGGTTCTGCTGATTTTAGATTCATCACTGGGGCCGCGGTGGCCGAGGGGTCAGATCTCTCGCCTCCGATCAAGGCAATACGGGTACGATTCCCAGCGGGGTCAATCCCCGAATTTTCGCATGTGGGAATCGTGCCGAATACATTTTACCCTTATGAAACTATTTTAGTTCTCGTAGTTTTCTCATAACTGGGCGTCAAAGTCAGAATGTGCTTTTTACGTGCCATGCAAATAGTGAAAACCAACTGTCCTACTCAAACAAAATAATTCACTGTGAACTTACATCCCATGAGCTATGCAATAAAATAATAAAAAGCCCATAACGTAATATTTTGAATTTAAAAAAATCGCAGAAGTACTGAAAAAAAGTTGCAAATTTAGCAATTTTTTTAAATACAAAAAACAGTTCGTGGGATTTCTTCAAGCGTTTTATTACGTAGCCATTAGTATGTTATTTCACAGTGAATTATTTCACGTACGTAAGTCAATTGGTTTTCACTATTTGCATGGCAGCGTAACATGCACATTTTGACTTAGATGCACCGTTATGAGAAAACTACGCCAGCTAAAATTGTTTTGTGAAAGGAAACTGCACTCACAAGTATCGTCTACTAAACTAACACTATTTTATGTAAATATATAATTATGACTTTATCACTCTTGAACATCCTTAAGGTTGCTGCCTGGTGAAGGGTGTGTTTGTGAGTGATAGGCGAAAATCGATAAGGCGCTACGAGCGACGTCGGCCGGCACATGTATTGTAATATCGCCTCTACGGCTAAAGTCGTAGTGTTCCCGCCGTAACGTTTTTACTGTGAGACTTGAAGCGGCGACCCTATCATTTTATTGAACGCGTCACTGTAGCAAAGTACAATGTACTTGTAGATCTTAATTTCGAACAAATCCGTTACATATATCCTGAGACACAACCGCGGTAAAACCCGCTCTTAGCTAAGTTTGATGGCTTCAAAATAAGGCTTCCAATGTGCGTGGTGTTTTAAAAGTCATATTTATACGTAGTCAGAAGTGTGTTTTATTCTCGTAGATAAGCATTGTGGACGCACGTTTACTTGTCTCTGAGATAAATAACTCGGAACACGCTCAACGCAGTTGGAGCGCCAGCCACTCGGCATCCTTAAGGGTGTTTACGTGGCAAAAATTCAAAATTTTATATTTGCTTGACATAGTGTTAGTTTTATAGACATTACTTGTGACTACATTTTACACTTGTAGTAATTTTTTAGCTCTCATAGTTTTCCTATAGCGGCACGTCAAAGTCAGAATTTGCAAGTTACAGGAACATATGTTTAACAAACACCAAGTGACTTGCTCGAATGAAATAATTTACACTGAAATTATATATAATGGGCACTATGCTAAAATATTTTAAAACACACAACAAAGTCATTTTGTCTTTTTTAAAAATAGCCACTAATAAGGTAAATTTTCGTAATTTTCGTTTTTTTTTTTTTTTTAAGTACAAAGGAATTCCGTTCTGTATTTTTAAATCTTTTAGCATAGTGCCCATTATACATAATTTCAGTGTAAATTATTTCATTCGAGCAAGTCACTTGGTGTTTGTTAAACCTATGTTCCTGTAACTTGCAAATACTGACTTTGACGTGTCGCTATGAGAAAACTATGAGAGCTAAAAAATTACTACAAGTGGAAAATGTAGTCACAAGTAATGTCTATAAAACTAAGAATATGCCAGGCAAATATATAATTTAGAATTTTTGCCACGTGAGCAACCTTAAGAGGCCATTTCTGTGTTTCAGGCACATGTACGCAGCCCGCGTTAAATCCGTTTAAATCAAGGCTAATCTTATTATCGTTATAGCAACTAGAATATTACACAGATCAAAAATAATTCTGCGTTTTATTAAAGAGACAGTAATTCTTACCTTAGCTGTGTTCTCCGAACTCAGGTGTAAGGAATCGTCGACTGAAAATTTTACAAAACGTCTTTATGCACCGTGTTCATAATGTTACAGCTTGTTATACTTAATTGTGCAGAACGTTGCTTCAATAAGAACAGCTGTATCTGTAATAAAATGCTGATATAATTTATATATGCGTAGTTCTTTTATGGCTATGAACGTAAGACAAATAGCCTTGGTTAAAATTGAGTTAATGCGGGTTGCATAGGTGCGCCTGAAATACTGGCACTGCTTCTTCCTAATTAACCATACGGTATACTTTGTATCTGTGTAATATAAACCAACCAAGATCCACTTAGAATTGAGCGCGTTACGTTGCGGAGTAAGTTACTTGGCTTTCTAGAGGTCTCCGCCCCAAACTTCCACGGGAATTCTTGTAGTCCTCCGCTTGGTTTTAAGTGGTTTTAAGGAAACACCCCACGCAGACCCTCACAGCGCCCTCTTCCTACCCACGCAGCCCGCGCCGCTAAAACTTTTATCCCTCCCCGTTCGTCTACTCAACTGCCGTCAGCGAATTTCCTTCCCCTTGAGCGAAGTCTCGCTGAGGAGAACTTCCAAGAGCTTCTCGAAAATTATTCGTGATGAAGCTGTTCGAGAAAGATCTAAAGTGAAACATAAAATATTATAATTAATATTTGGTAGTGTGCTGTTTTGAAACTTTTGGATTTTGTTACTTGGGTTTACATGCGATAACCAAGCGAGGTGGTGCATCGGTAAGACGTTGGACTTACATTCGGGAAAACCCGGGTTCGATCCACGGCTCCGGCCATCCTGCTTTAGGTTTACCATGGTTTTCCTAAATCACTCCAGGCGAATGCTGGGATAGTTCCTCGACAAAGGCCATGGCCGACTCCTCTCCAAGCTCCTGCCATTGTACCAAGTTGTGTGTATGTAATTTCTGCCGACGAAACGTAAAGCCCGCTTACCTTTATTCAGTCTCTGATCATCCCTAACTGAATGAATTTATTTGGTATAGTAAATGTTTCAAGTTAAATACTGCTTACACGAGCATTTTGCAAAGTTTCTCGCATAAGAAAGTTGAAAGTTCGCCAACTTACTATGCGACTACGCAATGCATATGGTTATGGCTTTGATTGTGCACGGTTGTAGCACGCACGGTATTGCAGCACGAGTTGAACTGTTACTGTTATTTGTATGGATATGGAATTATAACTTCGGATCACTGACTTATGCTGTCGTAGACTGCACAATCAAATGACAAGCGTCTCCTCTCGAAGACACGCAGCCAATGAACGTGAGTTTCGGATGGCCACGTAAGTAATCTAAGAGTCCGTATTAGTTACCATGATGATTGTTTCTTAAGGGCGCCGTCTACCCGCGCGTGAGAGGCTCAAAAGCGACGGAGCAGTAAAGTCGACCTTGAAGCGCGCATCAACGAGCCAAGTGCTGAACTAGCGTGAAAGGTTCCCGCCGAACGGTTTTTACTATGGGACACTAAGCGGTGATCATTATTTTATTGGTGGAAAGTCTGCAACCAAGTTCAGTGCAGGTGGCAACCTGAGTTTCACGTACATCCGGTTAGTACATTTTGAAGTACGGAAGTCTGAAAAGGCCGTTTTTAGCCATGTTGGAGGGCTTAGAAACAGTGTTTTTAATGAGCGTGGCTTCTTAACAATGAGGTTCCGACCTTGTCTGAAGTTTGTTTTCTTTTCGCACGTTGGCACAACGGGCACACGTGGACTATTTTCGTAGAAAAAACCTGTTTACGAACACGCTGCAACACATTTGAAGGGTGGGGCAGGCGGCCGCCTTAAGGCTCGGTTTCAGTCTATATTGAATGTTATTATATTTCGCTTATTTGGAAATCTGAGAAGAAAAATGTTAAATCGGCGACTATACGCAAAGTTAATTTACTTTATTCTATAGTACAAGCATGGACATTCAGCTAGTAATGTATAGTTAGGTCGCAATCAGTCGGGCAAATTATGAATATAAAAAAATTTGCCACTGAGGCGTAATTATAAGTTAACAGCTAAATTACAATGTATGTAATGTAGCACAAAGTAAATATAATTTGCGATATAATCGTATATTTAACATTTTTCTTATTAGAAATAAAAAAAGGCAAAAAATAATCAAATTCAATATGGCGACTGAAACCGAGCCTTAATGTCGTCCTTATTCAGGATTTTAGACAAATTTAATCTAAAATATTACAATAGGAGCGGTTAGTCTCTGGATTTTGATCTAGGCACTTTATGTATGTATGAATAAGAAAAGCGCAATTGCACTAAATAATTTGAATTATAAAACTATTTGTATAACAACGGTCCTTAACTGTTTAGTGGAAACCAATAAGTAGCAATTAAATACAAACATTCACACATAATAATTAAGCATAATGCTTCCATAAAGAGACATCGCGATTAATTGCTCTGGCATTTCATTTATGATCATAAAATGTGTAATTTATACATAAAAGATCAGTGGCATGTGCTGAATGTGTTGCAAGGTGAGATGTGTATGTTCTCAACTGTACTTGTTTACGTCCTCGTGTACAGGCCAGCCTCTCAGACGTAGTGGTGCAGCGATATCAAACTATGTGGATAATACAGCTAACTTGTGAATGGCCGTTTCACATTGTGTTTATTTCTTTATTATTGTCCAAGTTCAGCCCAAGGCTATTTTACAACTGGTACATTATTTGTATTCAACGACACATATATTAATAACAAAGATTTAACATGACACAGAACAATTATTATTGTCAGTTTGTGTCTATATACTAACGATTCCAATACATATAATTAATAACAAAAAAAAAAAAAACAAAAGGAGAACTTATTTTACTTAGGAAAGTTTTTACTTTTGCTGGTCCAGGAACAGAAAGGATTTATACTTCGCCCTGAACAAGTTAAGCGAGGTGGTTTTTAAATCTCCCGGCAGGTCATTCCAAATTTTGCTGAACGTATACGTAAAAGAATTCTTGTAAAAAGATTTGGAGGAATGTGGTACTAGGAAAGAGTTTTTATTTCGGGTATTGTGGTGATGTACGGAGGTGAAGTTTACTAGATTTTTCGATAGATATTTTGGTATTTGAGAATCGAAGATTTTTTTTTCAGCCGAGTTGTGAAATGATGTTAGGCCCAATTGTATGATTGTTAGGTCTACTAGTTCATCGCGTGCACCGAGATTGTACATCTCACCACACGCCTCTGTAACAGATGATGCATCCTCTTAAAATACAGCTTGTTCTAACGTATTTTGTCGGCCACCGTAGCGTAGTCGGCCAGTCTACGGTGCAAGAGGTCCTGGGTTAGATTTTTGGTTCGGATATCACTTCACCCTCATTGGCTCTTACGACCTAGTTGTTAAAGGGCCGTAAAACACTCTCACCTCACCTCAAGACCTTAATTAATTAGGCTGCTAATAAACTAACTGTCAGTTAAAACACTGCCTCAACAATCGGAGGGCTCGCCATTCCGCATCTGTGTTCTCGCTTGTTCTGCGCTGCGACTGGTCGGAGACTTAACGCGGATCACGAAGGCGCGCGGAGATGCGGTTTAATTACTCTCACCCTCTCCCCCTCCCTTAGCCAAGGAAGAACAACAACCCGGGACCAGGTCTGATTGGCTCTCTTTCGTCTACAAGCCATTCGCAACGACGCGACAGTAGAGAGGCTTCTCGCAATCCAAGCCCTCGAGGTATTATTAGGAGTCGGTAACTATGCTGTAGGAGACCGTAATCTCAACATACGTAAACCAAGTTCGCTGATTAGTTTTCCCAGTGATATACCTTTCTATGTGGGACAAAGATGATTTTAAATTTATTTCCATATCGCTGTCTGTTCAAGTTTTTCATTTCTCGCCCTCATGGCTAAACGCCCAAAAAACTGATTTGGAACGAAATGTTTTTAAGTAGAGGTAAAGAATAATCAGAGAATTAATACGAACGCACTACTTTCAGGCGTACCTGAGTTGAAAACTGAACGTCTCGATTTTTAGACAAACAGAAAAAGTACACACAGTAAAAAAATTGTACATTTACAAGGAAAATCCTGTAAACTAATATCAGGACATTATCCGTCAGGTAGCAACAAAAGTAAGATGTTGGAAACCTTTTAAAGTGGTTACACATATTGTGAACACCTTTAGGAACTAAGAAAAAGTAATGTTATTGAGCAAATTTTTCGATTTGAAACAAAATAAACTCAGGAGACCTGTCACATTTTACAAAACATTTCATACTTTAACAAAAAAGTTGTAAGAAGAACCAGATATTAGGTGTAAATATACAAAATTTATTTGTATTTTTACAGACATGTTTGTAAATATACAAAGAAAATTGTAAAAGTACAAGTTTTTTTTGTAATTTTTAGTAAAGTAAATTAGGTGATTTATGTTAATCAAACTCACTAGCCAAATGTTTATGCTTGTGTATCTGGGTAATCTTATTTTACCGTTAAACATCTATGCTAATTGAAAGCTGTGACTTTGACATGTCACTATGGGAAAACTATGAGAGGTAAAACATTTCTACGAGTGGAAAATGTAGTCACAAATATCGTCCATGAAACTAAAACTATGCCAGGCCAATATAAAATTTTTAATTTTTGCCACGAAAACACCCTTAAGGGAGAGACACTGAACTGGCGTGGAGTAACATTCCCGACAACTCGCCACTGTGAAACATTCAGAGGTGACCCTTTTATTTGATGACGTAATATTGAAGATAAGGGTGTATCGAACACGCATGTACATTTGAAAATATTCTGCGCCGAAATTTTCATACTTAAGAGTTAGTTGGACCTGGCACACGAGATGTGATGAAGCGTGGTACAAAAAGTGTTTTTTTTTTTTGTTGTATAACTATTAAGCGTTTTTTCAATACGTATGTCTACGAAAAGAAGACGTACTTAAAACTATGTCTCTAGCGTTTTAAAAATACCGCTCGCTTATTAAAAACGTAATTACCAAGCTTCTCAAAAGTGGTAAAAAAAATGGCTTTTTTGGATTGCTGTATCTTGAAAACTACCAGCCGTAATTGTAAAATAAAATTATGGCGATCTGCGTTGGACTTTAACACGTACTTTCCACAAATAAAATAACAGGGTCACCGCTTAAAGTCCTATTAAAAAACACTTTCTACGAAAACACAGCACGCTAGTTTAGTATCTGCGCTTAGATGCGAAGCGGTGTTTAACGCACGCATCGGAGTCGACTTATCGCCCTCCCCGTTTTCTTGCTTCAATCAAACGAAAAAAAAAAAAAAAAAAAAAAAAAAAAAAAAAAAAAAAAAAAAAAAAAAAAAAAAAAAAAAAAAAAAAAAAAAAAAAGAACTTAGGTCCAAATAACTCGTAAAAAGGACATTCTCGCCATATTTGGCAACGTGAAAATAAACTCTTATATTATAAATGGACGACCTGAAATGGGCAGACACATGTGTAACGTTCCTTGATTGATATTTATTAAGGCCCTTTCACACGATCAAATTTTGTTTCAATTTTTTATCAAATTTATTGAATTCAATCTCTTCAACATCGTGTGACGCCTTGTTAACGTCATAACCGCGGCCATTTTGTCTTTCAATTCACTGATGTCATGAATTTCGTTAAAGATTTTCGTTTCGTACATGTTTGAAAAATTTTTCAATCAAAATGTTTTAGAATGGAGTAGAAGTTTTTCGGACCTTATTAATTCAAATAACATATTAGTTGAATTCTGTATGCGAATTTAACCATTTTAAAAATAAAACCGAGCATTTATTCTTTTAAATAATATATACAAATATAATAAGACATTTTGTAATAGATAAACCAAATATTTTTGTGTCGTGCAAAGTTGGTAGATAATTATAAACAAGGTACATTATTAATTTTGTGCAGTGTTTATTTACAAATCATGCTATTACTTTTCAAGTGGTTCTTTAAATCTTTATTGAATACAATTTTTGAACCGACATGTTATTCAAGAAATTAAATACAATAAATATGTGATTGTGTGAAAGGGCCTTAAGCACGCTGAGCAGTTTTCGAATAACCTGGTAATGTTCGAAGTTCTGCACGCGGTTCGGTGGCCTGGTCAGACGGCCACCTTAAGAAAACATTACAAATTGTGCGTAAGTGTTACGTTTATAACACTAAGTATAAATAGTTTTGTAAGGGAAAATAGG
Source organism: Medauroidea extradentata (assembly GCA_003012365.1). Classification (NCBI taxonomy): domain Eukaryota; kingdom Metazoa; phylum Arthropoda; class Insecta; order Phasmatodea; family Phasmatidae; genus Medauroidea; species Medauroidea extradentata. The sequence goes on along the minus strand of PNEQ01068568.1, from coordinate 15,799 downwards.
GCATTTGTAACTGTAGATACCTCGTGTCGGGTATTAAATTAACTGTCTTGACACGATGGTAATTAATATATTGGTAACTTAGTTGTATGGTTAGATTTAAGAAGTTTAGGATTAGTTTAGTAATAGCACATAACAATCAAGTGTCTCAAAGTCAGGAGAGGGACTGGTCTGCCGTCACAAACACTTAGGCCGGACCCCCCCCCCCCCTTTTACCAGCTGCCCAGGACATCTGTAACAAGCTGGCATTGGAGGTTATTTTTTTTATTTGATTAATTATCTGTGTGTCATTTAAGTTACAGTAGGACAATGGCAATGATATTTAGTATTTAAGTGTATACCACACATGTGAAAAAAATTTAGCTTAAAACGAAAGTTAAGTAACAAATAAATAAATAATGGTGAATGGTAGCACGAGTTTTGTTCACGAGGGGCGGAGTTAGGGAAGTTTCGTGTTTCCATTGGTCGGAAGGTGTTCCCAAGGGGTATTGGTAACTGGGGACCTTTTCCTGCCAAAAGTGAAGGCGAGTGTCGTCGTCGTGATATTCAAGAGAGAAGTAAAAGTGAACGCGGAAGGAACTGTTGGTGTCCTACCCGGCCACTCCGTTGACATATTTAAGAAACGATTCACCTGTTAAATATTTGCAAGGCCAAGTGTGGACGTCTCGTATACAACAATATCACTTAGTACTGCGATTTTCCACCTCAGTGAGCGGCGCGTGGCGGTACATGGGACCGGTTCAATAACATTTGCCGGAGTTCTTAATTCTCATCACTGGACTCAGTTATCAATCAGTCACAAAATAATACGTGAAACCATAGTTCAACCATTTCGAAGCAGCAACGTCTCAACAGTAGGGTGACAAATACACCTGAGGACAAAGTGCTCATCAGTATACTGGAAGCGCTCAGGAAATTGCCTTAAAGCCACTCCCCTCCCCGAGCCACTTTGTTTCCTCAACTCAGAAGGCGGAAGTGTCAACAAGCCAGGAGAGTTTACCGGGCCGAGTAGCAGGTTGGGTGGTGCCTGGGGAGAGAGGGTAGGGAAGTTGAGTTGAGGGTAACTTGCTCCAACTGAGAGCAAACAGGATGCTCCTGTAACTAGCCCGTTGTATGCAGGCATCGAACTTGCACGCGACGTTGTGAGATCTGAATACTAACCACGTCGCGAACTCAGCCATGCGGGATAACAGCTTGTCTGGCATTACCCACCACTGCTTTACCAACAGTAAACATATTATAATTGATGTTGTTATAATGATGCTGACTTATCGCGAGAATAGTTGACTGTTTGTTAGTCTTCAATATAACATGTCTAAAGCTGACGTTTACTGTCGTTCTTGATAGAGACAGAAAAAAATCGCGAGTTCATTAGGCTAGCCTCCAAGAATATGTGTACTAAACCAGACAAAAACTGCTCATTGGCTATTCACTGACATAGTTTTACCACGCTATTCGGCCTGCACATATCTGCTTAGTTCTTATTGGATGAGTTCCCTCCAAGAAGTGTTAAATATGTTAAGAGCAAGTCGCAGAAGTTACAGTTGTGTGAATTCTAGATTGTACCCATAACAAAGTCCGAATTTTTCAAGTCTGTCTGGGCCAATGAGGTATACGGTGCGTCGCTAATGATTATTTACTAGTCGTCGTTACATAATAATAATAATAATAATAATAATAATAATAATAATAATATGACCATCCTCCAATCATACAAGACGCAGGCACCTACTATATTTTTCAAAATACGGTGGCACGAAAAATTCTTACGATTTTCCATTACCACTATATTATTATAACTATTAGATTATTATTGTAATTATTTAGAAGAGGAGGATATTGGTTTGCCGTAGAGACCTAGAGAGTGCCTTGTTATAATTTTGTCTTCAAAATTCTTTGAAATAAGTACACCGACTTTCACGTGTAGAAATCGTGATGACGCCCATGGAGGACTGGGAGGAAGAGCGGGGCACCGTCCATTTTGTCGCAATCACGCTCACCTATTAGTTGAAGGAGAAGAGAGGCGAGGAAAGATATACGAGACAGAGTAGCCGAGAACCTCACCTGAAAGCGACGACGAGCCCGAACTCATAAAGTAGAGCGACACGGAGGGCGGCATGCTGCCCATGGAGCACTGGGATGCGGACGTGGGCATTACCCACTTGGCTACCGCTGTGCCCACCACATAGCTGATGGAGAACGGACACGAGGAAGGAAATTCGACAGAGCAACCACGTGCCTCACCTGAGAGCGACGACGCGCCAGAACTCATGGAGTAAAGCAAAGCGGAAGGTGGCATGCTGCCCATGGAGTACTAGGAGTCGGAGCTGGGCACCACCCACTTGGCCACTGCTGTGCCCACCACATAGCTGATGGAGAAGGGACACGAGGAAAGAAATGCGAGACAGAGCAACCATGTGCCTTACCTGAGAGCGACGACGCGCCAGAACTCATGGAGTAGAGCGACGCGGAGGGCGGCACGCTGCCCATGGAGTACTGGGAGGCGGAGTTGGGCACTGCCCACTTTGCCGTCGCCGCGCCCATGGAGTAGCTGGAGGCGGAGCCGGGCACCGCCCACGACTTGACGGCATACTGCGAGGCGGACTGGTGCAGAAGGAGTGGAGCACCTCCACCACCGCTTTGCTTCAGGCGCAGGATCTTGGCGCGGCAGATGACGCAGCGTAGCGGCAGAAGACGCTGCGACACCGCCATCTGGATCGTCTTCACGAAGCACTTGCGGCACACTACGCGATGGCCGCATGGCGATGTCTGCATCGTCGCCTTGGCGTTCACACATATCACGCACTGCAACAGCCACCAGTCCTCCACATAACACTCTTTGTTCGCAGACTTCTTACTTTCACATCATCAACTCACAAATAGCACATCAACCGCCAACTTTTCCACTCTTTGACTCGCTGTCGAGTGTCATAAATATTTCTACTGACTAAAAAAAAAAACCTTTTAAACAAGGGGCCGTGGTGATCGAGGAGCCAGTTCACTCGCCTCTCACCAAGGCGACTCGGGTTCGATTTCCGGCGGGACCGGTTCTCGGATCTTCGCATGTGGGAATCGTGCCGGACGATACCGCTAGTTGGCGGAAATTCTCAGGGATCTCCTGTTTCCCTTGCTCGTTCATTCCAGCGCTGCTCCACTCTCCCATCATGTCACCCCTCACCAGCGCTGAAGACCTAGATGTTAAGTGCTGACCAAAACATCTTCACTCACTCACCATTGTAAATAGCGCAACTTTTTTGCATTTTTAAACTGTCTACACTTGATCGATTCCGAAAAAAATGTATAGTAACGCTAACGTTGGTGTATATAAATAATATTTTACCACGCGCAGGTGCAATTCATTAGCTACAAGTATTTTCAGGTGTTTTTCCTGTAAATGTTCCTTAGACGATGGGAAAATTAAATATTTATACCCGTACTCAACGATGAAGACACAGAAGAACGCAGTAGATTTCTAACGACGAACTTTACACAACGTTTTGGGAGCTGATATCTGCTCCCATCTTCAGAAGTAACTTATTGGAAAAAATTGGGTGGTGTTTATAGTCTGTAGCTCAAATCCTAACGTGACCAATAGCAGCCGAGCTCTCTCCTGATTGGTCGCCACGCACCTTTTAATATATTGTATAGTCTATTGACACTTTGCAAATAATTTTTTATTGTCAGTGGTTTCCACTTGTTTCTTAATTCTATGATTCGTTGAATTAATGCATTTGTGTTATTCACAATAAAATCGAATTACAGTATTTTATTTTCATTTTGATAGGGTGTGTTTCTAATCTAAATGGAGTGTCATTTTCCCATAGTAGTCTATGACTAGTTTCCCACACATGTTCGACCAGTTTAGATATTTATATTTCTCGTCTTTTTTTTTGTGTGTTATTTTTGCGTTCTATATCACGCGTGGTAAGGAATCTGTATGTTTCTCCTATGCACACACTACCACACTCGCGTGATATTTGATAGACACAGTCCTGGGTTTTGTAGTTTGTTAATTGCTGTTTTCACCTTTGAAATAATACTTTTTGACGTAGTCGTAGATATGAAAGCGGTCTGTATATTGCACTTGTTGTCTAGCCGTCTATCTTTTTTGAAAGGCTTCAACCACGTGGAGACATCGTGTATAGCTCGTCATAATAAATCTACTGGGTTCTTTCGGGTCTTCATCGTTGTGTCGTCTAGTATATTGTCTGTGACGTCATCGTTGTTAGCCTGTCTTGTGTCTAACATTGTCTTCGTCTCATTATTGTCTGAGCTGTCTTAATTGTGGTGTCCTGAGTTTTACAGATGATTTTGTTTTTTCTTTTAACTTTTTTTTGGATATTTATTTTATTTTTTTCTTTATTTGGTGTTGAGTAATTACTTATGAGATCTTTCATGTTTTTTTTTTTGTTTTTTTTTTTGTTTATGGATGAGCTGACTACAACCAAACTAGGCTTTTTCCTCATGTTTTAGTTTTTTCTTTGTCATATATTAAGATTTGTGGGATGACATAATGTTACAATGGCGTAATCTACAATAGTACAGTAGGTTATTATGTCGTACTGCAAAAAAAACATTCAAAGATATTATAAAAAAAGTTGTGCTCTCAGAACTGATAAATTTCACTGAAGTCACATGAGACAGAGTTTACCCCAGCAGTTTCTAAACAAATATGTCAATGGCAATACAGTTCTAACAATTCTAAAATATAACACTTATACCATGTTGTGCTAAACACTTTGATGAACATCTTGAAACAAACTGAGCCAACAGAGGTAACGGTAAACACAAGAACAGAAGACAATCACACAGGATCTCAGTTCTGCAAACAACGGCGAGCGAACCGGCAATAGATGTGCGTCTCTCTGAAAGCTTTTACGTACTCGAAGAAAGAAATGGCAAATAGTTTACACTTTATAACTAGCTTTAGATCGACTTCCATTTCAAGCAAATTGCTTTTATCGGTAAATAGTTTCTTGCCGTCATAGAAGTGAGCCGTTAATAAAACGCTGTTTTCGAATGAGTCCTATTCATCAAGATTGAAAGAAGTGCCAGAGAGAAAACTCGACGGGGAAAGACCTCGAGGTAAAGCAAAACTGAGGTGGAGAGAATAGGTGGATAAAGACATTCAGATACTTGGAGCAACATAAGAAGATACTAAGGATAGAAGGCTGTGGAGAAGGCAACTTGGTGCAAATAATGACTGTGGTTTACGGGGCCAAAAGAGAAAGAGTAAGTAAGTAAGTCATATTATTTCAATACACAGAATACGGCCCATTTAATTTACTTCAATTTCCTCGAAAATTTTGGCTTTTACAACTCTGCAGCTGTTTTCGAATGTGTTAATTCTCGCCTTTCTACAGCAAATGTGCCTGTCGCTAACTTCCATTAGAGATCTCTCACACTTGAGAAACCCTATGGAGACAAATGTCTCAATGCGTAAGTCTCGTATCAATCAACCACACAGTGATTTGCCATTCGTCAGGCATCTGTCGTGTCATGTAAAAAGTCTGTAAAAATTGGCTAGCAGATTATTAATATGTAGTCTTCATGCGTTATGATTGTGCATCTGTTTTAAAACTGTTCGATTCTTGAACGCTGTACGCTCTTGTAAAGTGAAAATTTGTCATTACGCTTTTGATCAGGAAAGCAATAATAGAAACGAGCACTGTGTTCCATTTCCTCGTTAGTACGAAATAAGACCCGAATAAGTTATAAAGTTCGGGGGATGATGTGCACAATTTGCATTAGTGTGTACTGCTATGATTTATTTCAAAAGAAAGTAAAATTACATTACTAAACCCATGTGTAATAATAAGGCCGATAACCTAATATATGCTTGTCATAAAAATACACAATAAATGGTATCAACGACGTTAACAATAAAAACCACATTAGAGTAACTTATATGTTGTACATCTTATAGTATATGGAAATGTATCTTTTTAGTTATCTATGCGTTCCTATACCATTCATACAGTTGAGATGAAACTTTGGTGAGTTGTTGGATGTTCACCCAGGAAGGTTTCTGCAAAAAAAAAAAAAAGTAATTTGTGTAGGAGGAGAGTAGGTTAAACGGTATAGAGGGGCAGAACCAGATACTCCCAAAAATTAACGGGAAAAAATTCGGTGTATGATTATGCGTGCGCTGGCAAGTGTTTCTGCAAAAAAAATTCCGTTGGGGTGTTGTACAACATTTTTCTTGCACAACGTGGCAACATTGCACGGAGACAGTCACCTCTTACGCTCCATGTCCAGGTATTATCTTATGTATGTTGCGTCGAGTAAACGTAGAATCATGATCGCACTGTTCGGGGTGTGAACCTGCACTCATAATATGTAGGTCAGAACAGTAGTAGTAAGATGGGTAAGATATCTGTGGAGCGTAAAAAGGGACTAAATACAGTAAAATGTTGCCACATTGTGCACGAAAAATGACTTTTCAAACAACATTTTCATCTTTAAGGGGGAGTTCACGCAAAAACATTATTATTTTAATATTTTTTTTTTTATTTGTACGAGGCATTGTTCGTTTTGTAGACATATATTGTGACTGTATTTTTAAGTAATGAAAATAGTCTAGCTTTCATAGTTTTTGTATAATGGCAAGTACAAGCCGAAATTTGCATGAAACGGTTTTATACAAGAAACGAAAACCAGTTGACTTACAGAAACTAAATAATTCGCACTGAACAACAGTGTCGCGGGCAACAACTGGACATGTATAAAAACATCGCATTGCAATTATTTTGTATTTTTTTAAATACACAAAGTTGACATTATCATATTTCAAATTCAGCAATTTTTTTTAAATACATACAATATTCAATGTGGTTATTTATTTATGACCAGACGTAGCACGGACACTGTACTTCGGTGGGAATTTTTTTCATTCCTGCATGTCGGTTGGTATTCGTTTCTTGTATAAAACCATTTTATGCAAATTTTGGCTTTAACATGCCATTATATGAAAACTATGAAAGGTAGAAAATTTTCCTTGCTGTAAATAGGCGTCACAATATATGCCTATAAAACAAACAAAGTCTCATACAAATATAAAAATAATTAAAACGACTAAAACTTTGCAGGGAGCCCCCCTCCCCTTCTCCCTTAATTTACTGAGCGAGGTGGCACAACGGTAACTCGCGGGACTCGCATTCGGGATGACCCAGGTTCAATCCCGGGCTCTGGCCATCCTGATTTCTGTTTTCCATGGTTTCCCGAAATCACTCGAGGCGAATACTGGGATGGTACCTTAAGGATGCTCACATGACAAAAATTAATAATTTTATATTTGTACGACATAGTGTTAGATTTATAGGCGTTGCTCGCGACTACAATTTCCACTTGTGAAACACTTTTAGGTCTCATAATCTTCCCATAGCGGCATGTCAAAGACAAAACGTGCAAGTTACGGGGATGCTAATAACAAATACTAATTGACTAACTCGAACGAAACAATTTTCACGGAAATTAGATAGTATGGCCCATATGCCAAAATATTAAAATCCCCACAACCAAGTCACTTTGTATTTTTTTAAATTACAATATATGAAGAAAGTTGTCGACATTTTTATAATTTTTAAAAATACAAAGGAATTTCATTGTGTGATTGTAAGTCTTTAAGCATATGGCCCATACTATCTTATTTCGGTGATAATTTTTCATTCGCGTGCGTTAGTTGGTTTTTGTTATTAGCATGTTTCCGTAACTTGCAAATTTTGACTTTGACATGCCACTGTGGGAAGGCTATGAGAGCTACAAAATTGTTACACGAAGAAAATGTAGTCACAAGTAACGTCTATAAAAGGAACATTATGTCGTGCAAATATAAAATTATGAATATATGCCACGTGAACGCCCTTAACATGGCTAACTCCTCTCCCAGCTGTTGTCATTGTACCAAGTGTTGTGTGACACCTTCTATAATGACCTAATTGCCGACGAGAAGTAAAGCCCACTTATCTTACTTTCACATCCAGATTAACCCAGGATTCACGTGGTGTGTTTAGTATTCGGACGTTTCTGGACACACTATATATACAATGTAAAGCGAGAGCATCTCTCTGTTTGGCCGGAGACTGTATCGTCGGGAAGAACGTACATTAAAATCCTGCATTTGCCGTCCGTAGTCATTTTGCTAGAGAGCGTGCCTTAAGGGTGTTCAAGTGCGATAACATCATGATTTTATATTTCTGTGAAATAATGTTAGTTTTATAGACGATACTTGTGAGTACAGTTTCATCTTACAAAACAATATTAACTCTCATAGTTTTCTCATAACGGTGCGTCAAAGTGAAAATTTTCATGTTCTGCTGCCATGCAAATAGTGAAAACCAATTGACTTACGTATGTAAAATAATTCACGGTGAAATAACATGGCATGTACTACGTAATAAAACATAAAAAAATATCCGGTGAACTGTTTTTATATTTAAAAAAAAGTGTTGAATTTGCAATTTGTTTCTGTACTTTTGCGATTTTTTTTAAATTCAAAATATTACGCCGTGGGTTTTAAAATGTTGTATTGCAGAGCTAATGCGATGTTAGTCAATTGTGAATTCTTTCATTTAAGTAGATAAATTAGTTTTTGCTATTTGCATGGCAGCGTAACAAGCAAATTTTGACTTAAATGCACGGTTATGAGAAAACTATGAGAGCTAAAATTGTTCTGTAAGAGGAAACTCTAGTCACAAGTATCATCTACGAAACTAACAATATTTCATAAAAATATGAAATTATGATTTTATCTCACTTGAACATCCTTAAGAGGGCGTGGTACATAATTCAACGCTAAAAGCATTAATATATAACTGTAAGTTTCTTGAAGCCGATTTTCGAAAATTAAACAATAGCAATCCTAGACAATAGTTTAAGCCAACGTTTTAAACAAAATTGTTTCCAGTGTTACGAACTTCTGAGACACAATCTCTTACGCCGGAACCTCGTGCATTTAACTGTGACGCAAGTGATCACGCGTAACGAATTAGTAATTCTGGATAAATATTTACTCATAAAGTTGGCAAATACCATTACCTAGGATTGTCATTGAGTATTTTATCCATATTGGCTTTGAAAAAGTGTAGAAGTCAATTTATGTTTTTAGTGTTTATTTATCTACCACGCACTCTTAAGGGGTACGAAAAGTTAAGATGTCAAGAGAACGACTGGAATATTCAATCGTCGATAACATCTACACTACTCATCTTATTTCAGTGAACTTTTTTTTCCGAGTAGATATTTAATTAGAGAACGTCTATTTATATAGCACTGGACGGTAGTATGCTTTGCTTTCGAGTGAAAAATTAAAAACGGCATTCAGAAACATAATGGATTGAAACCACGAAATCCATAAAAATGGAAAACAGTAACTTCTATAATTTTTAGTACGGTAGGACTCTACAATAACCGATATTAAAAATACATTTTCGTTCTGATTTTAAAATAAATTTAACATCTCAAAATCTATCGCGCAGAGATTTTCGGATAAAAAAATTATTTTAAAATCAAAATGTGAGAATTTTTGAAAGTCGGTTATTATAGAGTCCTGGATATTGTCGTATTAAAAATGATAAATCACAGTTTTCAATTTTATGAATTTTGGGTTTTCTATCCCTTATTTTCCTACATACCAATGTTTATGTAAGCTAGTAAAATGTCTACTCGGCAAAATAATTTCATTGAAATAAGATGAGTAGTTTAGATTTTATCGACGATTGGATATTCCAGTCGTTCATCGACACCTTAACTTTCTATACCACTTAACTTCACTTACACGGAACTTCGCTACCTACAAGCTGAGTGCCACCTACTTTTGTTTCAGCTGAGAGAAGGCGCGAGTTGAATTTCAGAGTTACCCGTCTGCCTTCCATCGTCCCTGTTTACGCCTTAGTTCTTACAACCGTGTTGTTATATTCCCGCTCCGCTGCCAGTTCTATTACTCTTCCTTACTTCCCCTTCCGAATTGATCTTCTAAAGGCGCTTATGAGGGTAGGATAGGTCAGCCAAAATGTAAAGTTTTACGGGTTCGGAATTTTACTCCAGGAAAGTTTACCCGTGTTCGAAATGTCATTCCCGGCGGGGTCGGTCCCCGGATTTTCGCAGGTGTGAATCGTGCCGGACGATGCCGCTAGTCGGCGGGTTTTCTCGTGGATCTCCCGTTTACCCCGCCCCTTCATTCCGGCGCCGCTCCATACTCACCTCATGTCATCCCTCACCAGCGCTGAAGACCAAAATCTCTCACTCTCTCACTCACTCGAAATGTCACTGATGGCAACTCGATCAACTCCTAACTTACTCTGCTCGGGATCAGGGTAGCGGTGATTAGAAAAAAAATTCTCCGTTTGGCGCGAAAAAAAAAAATGCAAAGCGTAGACATAACCGAAACCACACTGAATTCACTTGTTAAAAATATTGAAGAAACAAGCTTGAAACGAATGTTATATTTGTATATAAATAAAAAACGCGTAAGTAATGCACTGTAGGAGTCGCCTTTTGATTAAAGGTTTAATATGTAGGAAATATGGACTTTTTTTGGGTTGCCGCCATCTTAAAACCCTGAAATCATTGAAGCCATAAATAAAGTCCCTGGTGAACGACAAAATCTGGTCACGTGACAGAGATAAACTACCCTACTCCAGGGAGTAAATTTTCATACGCGCCTTGAGACTCCGTGCAGGGTAACTTGTACCTCAGGTTTTTTTTGTATACATTTTTAAAGCAGCGCTTTTGAGAAGTTTCCCTATTCCTCACCCCACATTTACACCCTCAGACGTCTTCCTCCCGACCGCGAGAGAAGAAGAACGGGGAAGAAGCGGAAATTAATCCCGAATCCTTCCCGCAGCAGCAAATACATCTCGCAGATGTCTGGCAAGAGAAGGCCGCCTTCGAAGACGCTACAAAGCGACCCAGAAACTATTTTACTTTTTTTTTTCCTTTTTTTTTGTCGAATCCGGAAATTTGCTGCCGCCGACGTGTCACGCACAGCTCAAGGCTTGAAGAAAAAAATATGGCCTAGTCTAAAGTTTCGCCTGTCGGCGGCTGTCTTGAGGTGCTTACGAAAACGTGGTAGATATAATCTACTCAGTAGTATTGATCGCTTGATCCGTTGGTGAAGTAAAGTCAGTATTTAACATGCATGTCTTTAATGCTGGTTAGGGGTGACATGATGCACGGAGCAGAGCCGGAATGAATGGGCGGGAGATCTCCGAGAAAACCCGCCCACCAGCGTATTATCCGGCATGATTCCCACATGCGAAAATCCGGGGACCGACTCCGCCGGGAATCGATCCCGGGTAGTTTTGATGAGAAGCGAGAGCTCTAGCCACTGGACCAACCACTGTCCCCGTAGTTGTTGGTTTTTTTAACGTTTTTTTTTTTTCAAGCGTACAAATACTCAAAGAGTTGTATGTTGGTAGTCTATTTAAAGAATGTGGCGAAATTTGCAGTCGTTGCACTTTAAATCTGAATGAGTGAATATTCACTTATTCACGCCGATGGATGGAGCAGTTTCAACAAACTGAATCAGTGAGAAACCACTGTGAAATCGGTGACTATTCACTGATTCAGATAAATAGTGCCAACATTCCACAAGTTAATTAGTGAATGTCCACAGATTTCCCAGTAATTTTTCACTGATTCAATCAGTGAAAACTGTTCTTTGAAAACAACTGAAAAAAACCGGTGAATATTCACTGATTCACTTGTGAGATGTTGGCACTCTGGAAGGAAATCAGTGAATATTCACAATGTAGTGACTACTTTCACAGATTCAAATTAATGAAACTACTCCATCCATCAGCGTGAATCAGTGAATATTCACTAATTCAGATTTAGTGCGTTTAGACCAAGTTCAGATAGCGTAGGGTGTATTTTTTTTTACTGTTAAAATTTAGACATATGACATTACAATTGCCTACTAGTAATGTGTAAAGCACAAAAATGTTCTAGAGTTAACTACCGACATACGCGAGAGCCTGTTTGTTTACTTTTTGCGTGCGCTTTTGTGTGTTTCGTCTGTTAGTGGTTACCTACCCTGCTTCCGAGCAGAGTACATCTGACTAGACCCGGCGAAATGATGGAGTTGAATATTTTGATATTTCGAACGGTGAATCATCGCGGGAAAAAATTTACTGTCTGCTAGGCTTCAATGAAAGGTAAATTTTTTTTCTAGCGATTTCCTTTCTTTATTGGTGGCAACGCTAAACATTTGTAATTCGTCTGCAAACATCTAAACCGTGCCACATAACTAGAGCCAGTAATTTTTGGTAAAAAGAATTCTGCATCAATTTGTTTCAATGCCTCTTGTACACATCTGTTTCACTGCTTCATGGTCAGTGATTGGAAGTTATTAACTTTCAGGGTCTCGAGGTCCTACCCGCAAATCACGGACGTGTGGTGTCACGGTAACATTGTTCTGGTTGGTGCAGTCAAATGAGCCACGCCTCTGCCCTATTATATTCCGCCAATAACCACGGACCAGTTTTGCGGGTGTGCACGTAAGGCATTGAAACAAGTTGTTGCAGAATTTTTTTCACGTAACCGTTGTCGAATCATACAAAGCTAAGGATGCTACACAGATTTTCCATCATCTCTAACAGTGTGATATATTTAGAGATGACGGTATATCGTGAAAATGATTGGTGCCAACATACTCTTGAAAACATTGAAGTTTCTTGCAACATGTGTGATTATGTGATATACGTCTGACACAGCGTAGTTCTCTGCAGACCAATAACAGGATACAGATATTACGATTGTTAGATACACGGAGATTTTGCGAATTAAATTGAGAAAACGTTAAATTTTTAACTGCTCTAAACGCTAATTACTATCGTTCGAGAAAAGAAAAATTCGCGGGGCCACTAACCTGTTGCTAGCCTGCAAGAATGTCTGCAAAGTCAAGCAGATAGCAAGTGCTCATTGGTGCTCACTAACACGGTGACGTCACATTACTGGACCTGCATTTTGTTGCTTCTTTATTGTTAGTTCAAATCCCTACAAGATGAGTCAAATTAGTCAAGAACCAATGTGAAAGTGATATGAGCATACAGCCGTTTGAAACCTAGCTTTCGACCATAATAAAACTCGAAATTTTCAGGCCTCTAACTATCGTGGTTGGGCCACTGTTACTAGGAGTCTTCCATGAGGACTGTGAACCAATAGCAAAGCTGCGTGAAAACACTCACTGACAGCCGCGCTACCTTGTCACATGTACAACTGTCCACTCACTGTAGCAGCAGACAATATACAAGTATCTGAGGATATAGTGTATACAGTACTGTGCAGTCCAGTCTGGTGGTGTTGAACCCACGATATTTCCGCGTCTCTAACAATAGCGGGATTCTTAATGGCTCAGTCAAATAGGGCAACAAATCTACGTACAAACGGAAGCCAGTAATAATTTGTAAAGCTGGACGTACATTGAAAATCAGCAAACAATCAAGTTTTCCCACTATAAATAGGGCCACGATTTTGTTGCGAAAAGATTTTTGCCCCACTTTGTTTCAGTGTATCTTGTGCACATCGGCAGCTTTTATTCATGGTTATCGACAGCGTGTCTTTGTTCGTACACGTTGCTCATTTGACTGCACCAATCAGAATAAGATTATTGTGACTCCTTACGTCAGTAATTTGCCAAGGCAAGTGAGAGTAAAATAATCCAATTACGGGCGATGTAGCAGACCTGTAGACGTGCACATGACGCATCGAAACCAAATGTTGCAAAAATCTTTTCACCATAAAATCGTGGCTCTAACTATAAACCATCATCCAACATATATTACCTCAACGTAATTAATGAGAACGGTATTTTTGATTGGTTACGTTTGTAAACACAGCGCGAGGTAGACGTTATAGGAGAGAGAGAGAGAGAGAGAGAGAGAGAGAGAGAGAGAGAGAGAGGTAAATCTCGTTGAGGGGTGACATGATGCGATGCAAATGTTTGCTACGTGTTTGCATGTTGTGGAAGATAAAAGTTCGTTGACTCTCTCTCGCGTCAGTTATGATTCACGATCCCTCATTGCAAGCAACGCGGTGAAAACCAGATTATTTTTGGTTAGTAACGGCACGCTCCCGTCGATTAATTCCATTGCACACGTCAAATTATATCGCTTGGACAGTGATTCTACTGGACAACATTTCACGTTAAATTGAGGCTTTTAACAATCCTTTTTAATTTTTAAATGTTTGTCTGTCAACTATTTGTTGACGTAAAAAAATTATCGAGTACAAAACCCAGCGCAGGACATTTCATCGCGTTCAAAAATGACTTCCTAGATATGTTGGATTTATGCTCGCCTCCTCGTACGTAATTTTTGTGATTAAATTTTGTCATTCAGTGCCGGTCATGGCACGTACCAGCACTTAATAGATTTGTGAAAGTTAAAGTGTGCTTTCATAGCGAATTTTAAAAGTGTGTTTTGAACACTAAATTCATTTCTCTGGAATAAAAATATCAAAAGATCAACAAAAATACATTTATAAAAAAGTCTTGTAAAAAGTGTTATCATCTATGGTTCAGAAGTGCGGGATGTTACTAAGGTTAATAAGAATAAGCTTATGACAACAGGAATTGATTTTTTGAGAAGAAACAGTGGAATATCAAAATGGGTTAGGGTTAGAAATGAAAAAATACGAAAGGCCAAGCAAATAGACAAGAATATACACAAGGAGATGGAAAAACGACAGCTCAATTGGATTGGTCATGCCAAGAGAATGTATGAGGACAGATGGCTTCAAAGAAAGTACTAGAATGTTTACCAACAGAATATAGGAAGAGGGGAAGACCACAAAGAAGTTGAAGAGTTGAAGGGCGACATAAATGAAGCAATGAACACAAGGAATCTACTGAAACTGGAAGACAAGGTGTTTGACAGGACAAAGTGGAAATTGGGGACGAAGAAACGGCAAACACTGTAAAAAAAAATATATGTGCTTAAAGTTGTCCATAAATTCTTATTTGATACTGAATAAATAAATAACTAGGTAATCACTTATTATTACTATCTGATAGATCACAACAGTGATGAAAATAAACAAATAACACGTTTAAATTAGTCTCAAGAGTTAGTCTCCCTTCTGCGAGTCGATTTATTGGCTTGCCTTGCCTGTTTTTTTTTCAAGACCGAAAATTCCGAAAGTGCGAGTATCTTACCACAATGTATACATACCTATAACTGATCGTATATCTCGTTAGACATACAACAAGTAAACTAGGAACTCATAATTATGTTTTTTTTAACTAAGTTGACAAGACTGATTCTTAAGACATTGTATGATGTCATACTTGGCCTTGTTCTTAAATAACTAATGTAAAACTTGTGTCACGAACAATTTTAAGAAGATCCAAGATATTAAGGAAACTACGACCTGAACCCTACTGTCGAGCAGGGTAACCCAGAGTTAATCGAGTAGCGGTGTTTGTAACTTACTGAAAGCATGGTAACTTACTATTAGCACGTCTCAAGACGAAACGTAGTTGTATCTACCCTACCCTCGTGACTTATTATAACCCACTATCGATCCACCATCGGCCCGCGACAAGCCCAGATGTAAGAGCTCGCCCGTCTTCCTTGAGTATGCTCGCTTTGTTGACACGCGTCTAACGACCCCAAAACTTCGCCGGCTTTTTAATTAAAATCTCTCGAGCTGCGCTTGTTGGCGGAAGTTTTTTTTATTTTAATTACGCCCTCGTGTCATCCAACACGTCTCTCTTGGAGGAGTAAAAATAGAATTTCTCAGTTCGTACCATTCTTTTTTTTTTTTTTTTTGTCACAGCTGATCGATGAAAATGTACTCGAAA
>PNEQ01068565.1:6724-32601 GCA_003012365.1 Medauroidea extradentata | reverse complement strand
TGCATGTATTTTTCATAATTTTACAGGGTGATATGTAATTTGCTTTGTAGCACAAGTTGCCTAAAGCGGCCACGCGCATAGTTTTGGCGGACACTCTCCACGGCTTCGCGGGAGTGGTCGCCATTGCTCGTCAGTCTTGCTATGGGCGTGAGGGGGTGTGCCACGCGACGCGGCGGCTCCTGGACCTGCAACCGTTTCATCACCCGCGTACCTTCCATAGTCAATTGCTTTTATTTTTTTACCGGAACTTAGTCTAACGTAACGTATTTTCATCCAGGAGTATCACCACCCCCATCCCTGCGAGCTCATTCGCCCAGGGGTTTAAGTGCAAAGCGTAATTATTTGCATAGTCGTGCAGTGTTCAGTGCGCGCTTTTCTATGTTAGCCACCCACCGGCTATAGAAGTGGGGACCGCTTAAGGCCTGTAGTGCAAATTTTTGGGTCAGTAACCCACCAATAAATCGGTGTTAAGTGTAACCCGGCGTGAGTTATTTGGCCATGGCCAATTCAGGTCTTTAGGGAGCTAGACCCCTCAACCAGCCGCCTTTTCAGCTTTCAACCACCATCATCTCGACGTGGAGGATCCAGGGGGAGCACGCCACACAGGCGGCTGATCCACGGCCACCACCACCAGCAGCCGGCATTGCGAGAGGCGTAGTTGTCTCTCTCTATCACTCTCCCCTCTGCCCTCACCCCCAAACACGTCAATGTGTAGTTAACAAAAAACTAAAACATTTTCATTCAGCTTAATGCTATGTTTACATGTTTGTGCCACCACTAGCACTATCCTTGTCTTTAAACGTCGTCTGTTGGCCGGCTTCAAATTTGCTCAAAGGCTTCCACTCCATAGACTAATACATCCATGGATAACACGGCCTTACTTTTCTTCCTCTATGCCACGGCTCTATGCCTTAGTAGTGGTCAAGTCAACTCTACCTACTGAGGTCAACTTGATCAAATCCTGAATGTGGTGGAGTAAAACAAACCTAAATATTGTATGGTTTGGAAATCGGGCTTTAATTTGCACGTGTGTGTGTTTATTCGACGTAGATTGCAAGCATTTGATAGCTGTTAACACAATTTACGATTTCACGCTTCTTTAAAACCTTTGTCATTATTAAGAATGTCAGGTGAGTTGGTATACAGAGCTAAAAATTGAAAGTATGTAATATATGGATTTATGGTTATTTTTATTTACCATTAAAATTATACTGATGTACGTATGTAATTAGGCTGTGCATTTCGATGCTTAATGAGTATAATAATAATGAGTTTTTACACTTGTAATTGAGCTAATGCCCGGTGGCGAGCTGACACCTCTTCATCCCTACAGCGCCAATCCAGTCCACCCCTTAACCTTCTAACCTACCCCCTTCCTCACAGTCATCAACTCTTTCACTTCGTCACAATCTTCACCAGCATTGACTGTCTACCCCTCTCCATTCTCCTCCACACACTCTAAATCTTTTCACGATTGTTTCCTTTTTTCTTTATAGTTCCCTTAACTTGCTGGCCAATCCACCCCCTCCCCCCTGTTCGACAACTTATATAATCGGACTAGTTTTTTAATTCTCCTTCTGACTTTCAATGGTTTCCATCCCAATTCCATCATCATCATGCTAGGCCTAAAGTTCCTTTCCTCATCACCAGCCTGACCCTGTCTTTTCCATTCATTCGTCACCCATTTCACTGCTCTTCTCTGCACCTTCTCTCCAGCTCTTGCACCTCCTCCATGTATGGATCCCACTCTGTGGGAGCATATTCCTATACTGGAAGACCATTGTGCATTATGCATTTCCCTTCACTTCACCACTATTTTGCTTTGAAACCCTCCCCAGCAGACTTAAAGCCATTTTACCTTTCTCAACTATGCTGTCCTCCTGCTTTGTTCACCTTATATCAGCCTGTATCGCAACCCGTAGATACTTATATTCTGTGGCCTCCTGCCCTTCCCATCTGTGTACCCCTCTCTCACCACTGCTTTTCCTAGTAAACCTCACCAACTTGGTTTTATGCACATTTAGTTTTCATTCTGTTCTCCTCTGTTCAATACCATAACTTATCAGTATCCTCCTGCAAGTTGTTTCCACTGCCCATCTCTGTATAGGCTATAGTACACAATCATCTGCAAATAGTAATATTTTTCCTGTGATCCTGAATCCCATGTCATTCACCGTTATAGTGAATAACAAAGGCCCCAACATACTTCCCTGTCGCATGCCTGATGTAGACACTCCCTCTTTGGTTTCGTCCTCATGTTCGCCGCTTTCCGGAGTGGGGCGTGGCTGGTGGCCCTCAATCATCGACGCCTACTGTACAGACGCCAGTGGCAGAACGTCACGACATAAAGACCACAACATCCCAGGACATGCTGGTGTTACCGATGGCCGGCACCCCAATGTCTACTCCCTCGATCCATACCAACAGACACCGAAGGGAGCCCTACAACCTACGACCTCACCCCTGACAGAAACAGCAGACCTGCTGTGCACCACCTGACGACTCAGGAGATGAAGCCGGAGACTTCGACCCACAGCAGACCCTAGTGTTCAGTCGTCGGGAGCGACACCGGCAGCAGAGTACATAGCGAATGCACACACCTGCCGTGACCAGTTGTCTTCAGGAGGGGGGCGTATGTCGTCGTACCAGGCCACAGGCCAGGTGGGGTTGCACCTGGTCGCGGCAGGTGTTCGCAGAGTGTGTCAGTGGCAGGTGTGCGCTAGTTGGTAATGACAGATGTACGATACTTGAGTGTGTGTGGCAGATCAGTGACGGTGGCAGGGCACGTGTGAACTTGACACCGACATGTGACACCTGCCATCACGGCCATCTGCCAGTGCAGGACACATGGCTTTGCTGCCCCCTCCCTCTACCAGGGCATGAAGAAAGCAGTCTGGAAGCAGCGGCCGCGACGGACAGAACAAGAGAGACGTGGCTTGCTTCGAGACTCTTGATTTGTCGAGCGAGAAACGTAACGCGCATGTGCAGCTATCCGGCGCAGTGTTTTACTTTGTTTCGCCATTTGGAACTGGCTCGCTTAAGGCCCTAGGGTATGGGGGTATGGACTGCCCCATAAGTGTCCATGTAAGGTGTACTTTTCTCCAGATCCTCCCTGTTTTACCCGATCCGCAGCTGTTTCGACTCGCCAGGTGAGTGATTGGCACGCCAGCACGAACAGACCACGAGCCTCGTGTTCCCGGCTGCACGCTTAACCGGGTGGCGCCCAGAGCATTCTGACGCAGCTCCGTTCCTACCTCACTCTCACCGGACACTGCGTCAGGACATTGACTCCCCCAATTTCACTCTGTCTTCGTTCCCTGAGAAAGTCTTCAATCTAGTTAACCACTTGCTTATCATCCAGCTGACCTTCACATTTCGTATAAGATTCAATGGGAACTTTGTCAAAGGCCTTCTCAAAGTCTATGAATTTGGCAACCATTTGGTTCCTCTCACCAAATGCCAGAACCAGATCCTGCAATAAACCTTCCAACTGTGTCTTACATGAATATCGCTTTCTAAGTCTGTGTTGGTATTCTTGTATCCATTTGCTGTTCATAACATTTACCCCATATTGTGCCATTAATCTCTCCATCTCCTTCCCTGTATTTGATGCGAGACTACCTGGCAAAAGAAAATTTACGTAGGATTACTTAGAACGTCATTAGAAACATTTTTCACCTTTAAACTATGTGTCTAAAATCAGTAGTTTGGCCGGTACATGACGAGTAGTGATTTTAAATATTTACCACATTTTTTTTGTGTCATTATGTTTAACATGTAGGCGTATATCTAAAAGAGTCTTAACGAGAGCAATGCTTTGAAATATGAAAAAAATATTACACTCTGAGCCACCAAAAACAACTATTTAGGGAAATAACTATGAAAAATTTTTACTCTGTTCTTGAAATGGAAAATGGGTATTATATGTATATGGTACAACTCTAAAGACACAAATGCAGGTTGAAATATTTTCTCTACAAAATTCATTCTTATTTCATTCATTAATTCATTTGTTTACTTTCTTATTTAAACCCTAATAAATATACAAGATATGAGACATGTCAAAATCAATTGTACAACATTTGATGTACAAAAGAAAATAGGGGAAAAAAGCAGAACAGTGCTAATTACATTAAAGCCGGAGTTACAATAATCCGTTGCTTCAGTCACTCGTCCGTCCGTCCGCTCTGATTCGCTTGTCGACGGTCCGTCTACAAAGCTGGCGATTTACAACAATCCGTCATCCGTCTGTCATTATTCCTTCCATACCGTATACAATGCTACCGATGTACAAAGTAATGAATTTGCAGTACTATGTAAGAAAAAATATAAAACAAAACGAACTTCACAGCCTTCATATTAATATGAAACTGTTGTAACGATCACCGCCATCTTTATAAGGCTGTGCTTTTATCCGTCAAAAGTTAAAAGTTTGCCAAGCTTTAGCTGGATGGACGAGTGGAAATAAATATATTGAAAGCTTCTGATTGGCTGAACGTCACGTCACGGTCGACTGACGGGCAAGGCGGATAATTGTAACTCCGGTTTAAGACAAACAGAGATAAAAGTAATTCAAGTTAACAAATAAGACAAAACACAAACAAAATTTCATAAACTTGGAACACTTGACCTTATAGAGCTTTGTCATATAGGCCTACATATTTTATCAAAATAATAATAAAAATATTAATACAGATCACATTAAAATGTAAAAGTCAATGTTTCTATAATCTTTTTGTGACTTAACTATCTTTTCATTGGAGATAATCATCCCAGTATTCTGTAATAAGACTTCTGCAAAAGAAGTTTGAATGTTAATTTCTTTAAAACCTTTATAGTTGATGTCATTTTAATGTGTGATTGTAGTTTATTTCATAAATCACAAGCTACAAACCTAACACCCTACCACCCCTCCCCCAGCGCCTCAACAACTGCGTGTCGAGCTGTCGCAACAACTCGCCAAGAGAGTGGGAACATAATGAAACTTCCAGAGTTCTCTGGACACATGCATGAAGACATGCACCAGTTTCTGCAGCAGTGCGAAACACAGTGTTTACGTTACAGAGTAGTGTACGAGGAGTGGGTTGGTCATACGATTAGCAACTTGCAGGATCCCGCAAAGGACTGGTGGAGAATATAGGGATATGCAAAAATGACATGGGACGAGTTCGCAAATGCCCTACGGTATCGGTTCGGGTCCGCGGAGTCTATAGCAGACTGTCAAGCATTATTTTATAGTGAACGACAAAAGGACACAGTCGACAGAGAGGTTCATAGCCACGAAAATCCAGCTGTTCCGGCGCATCTATCCAACCAAGCCGATGGAAGACTCACTAAGCAGCATAACCCCACGTCTGCGACTGGAACTCCAACCATTTTTGGCAGAAGTGAATGGTGAAATTGTGAAGGGATACATTCGTTGAGCAATCGTCGCCCACAGGGCCGTCAATCGGCTGATGGGATGTCCATTACAGACAATAGGACGAACGGATAAGGAGGTTCCCATCACCAGAAATATACGCGATAGCGGCACACTAACGGGCCGAAGACAACAACTCGCGATTGAGACGCAGCGGTCTGCTGACCCTGCGTCCGCCACACAACTCTTGCGACAGGACATTCGACCGCCACAGTGCCACGCCTGCCCAGCGAACACGTTTCACTGGCACCGGGACTGCCCTGTTAGGAATGCCACATGCCCGTCGTCGGGAAACGCCTAAGTCGGGGAGGCAGGCTAGCTGTTGTCAATCGCCAGACACACCTGACCGCGACCAACACCGACTCAGAGCCATTTTTGGGACAGTTAACCGTCGAGGAGGATCAGTTACTCCGCTTCTCGATCTAAGTCAACAACCAACCAACTGCTGCATTAGTTGATACTGCCGCCAGCCGTACGTTCGTCGCATCCACGCTCGTTAATCCATCACAGATCCGACCTGGACCCTGCATGCTACAGCTGGCCACCAGAGGGAAGCACAGTGTCACACAGGGCGTAACAGACGATCAGGATACGTGATCAGACGTCTCAAGTCGAAGCTTTGGTCGTGGACTGCCTACTAGAGCCCGTCGTGCTGGGGCAACCATGGCTGCAGCAACAAGCAGCAGTGATAGAGGTCGCAGCGAAGAGAGTACACATGGGAGCCGGGGAACGACGAAAAGTGTATGCTGTCGACCGGCGACCGAATAACAACCAACACACAATTCACCTAGGTGACCTAGACAAAGAGGTCCCAGCCGAATACAGGACAGCGATACAAGCTCTCTTGGATGAACGGAAAGATGTCTTCGATTTCTCCGACCTACTTCAGACAACCATAGCAGCTGAGCACCCCATACTGACACCTAACCCAGACCCAGTCTACACTGGTCCCAGAGGCTACGGGATGCATGAACAACGGGTCATCAGGGAGCAAGTCGCCGAGATGCTAAAGGAGGGTGTAATAGAACCGTCAAACAGTCAATATATTGCCAGCATTGTACTTGTGCCGAAGAAAGATGGGACACTACGCTTTTGTGCGGATTTCCTTCCGCTGAACCTGGTGACAGAGAGTGCGCCTCCACCGTGGATCAGTGTTGATGAGGCCTTGGCAGGACTGGGTGATGGCCGAGTGTTCTTGATGTTAGACTTAAAGTCATGTTATTGGCAAGTACCGATATGTCCAGAAGACCGTGAGAAGACAGGCTTTACGACACCAGACGGACGCCGCTTTCAGTTTCGGAAGATGCCATTCGGGCTGAAGTGCGCTCCCTCAACATTCCAGTATATGATGATGCAGGTGCTGGAGGGGTACATCGGGGAGTTTGTCGTAGCGTACCTCGACGTCATTGTCTGGCCCAGGAAATGGGAGGACCATATACGCCATCTGAGTTTAGTGTTAGAACGACTGGCAGTGAACCAACTTGTCGTCTCCCCCAGAAGTGCCACATCGGTAGAACCTCCGTCCACTTCCTGGGGCATGTGATCCGGCCGGATGGTATCTACGCCCATCCTGAACACCTGGACAAAACTGCCAACAGCACATTTCAGACGACCAGGAAACAAATGCAACGGTTCATTGGATTAACGAACTGGTTGAGGAACTACATACCGCACTTCCCCACAATCGCCGCCCCTCTCACTGACTTGTCTGTAAAAACAAAATACACCTGGAACGAACGTACCCAGAAGGCATTTGAACAGTTGAAATCGCAGTTCACCCAGTGTCATGCTTTGTCTCGCATCAACCCTGAGAAGCGCCTATACGTCCAGACTGATGCCAGCACGGAAGGTGTCGGCGCCGTCCTATACCAACTGGCTGACGACAGGTCACGACTCATTATCAACTACAGTAGTGCCAAGTTTAGAGAAGCAGAACGTCGCTATCACAGCAATGAGCGAGAGTGCCTGGCGGTAGTTTAGGCTCTTCGTAAGTACCGACCTCACCTAGAAGGAAGACAGTTCACGTTACAGACGGACAACAAGTGTCTGACGTGGCTGGACAGCAAGGGATATTGTTTCATATTAGTGGTAACTGACATGTTCTCTCGCTGGGTGGAGGCGTATCCACTAACGAACACTCATAGTCAGACAATTACAAAAGTGCTCCAGAGGGAATATTTTGCACGATGGGGGTACCCCCGAACACTACTAACGGACAATGGTTCACAGTTTCTCAGTAGGCAGTGGAGGAGGTGGTGCCGCGAACTACAACTGGAGCACTGTACGACACTGGTATACTACCCTCGTGCTAATCCAACAGAGAGACGGAACTAGGAGCTGAAGGTCCAACTCCGCTTGCGTGTTGGAGAAGATCACTCACAATGGGACCAGCATCTGGGCGAGGCTCTGTTCTGTCTCAGACGTCGTGTGAACGCCGCCACGGGGCAGGCACCGGCAACCCTCGTTCAAGGGTGCAACCAACCGCTTCCAGGAGAACCCAGGCCAGAGGTCCCTCAGGATGCAAAGGACTGAGGTGAGCACTAAGATGCCGAACTTACTGCTGCCCGCCAACACCAAGAGGCGTATGTGCGAAAAATTCTGCCAGTGTCGGAAAACCCATCTGAACCCGTGGAGGTAGGGACACTGGTATATGCTCGGAACCATCCATTGTCGGCTGGCACCCGAAACTTCTGTGCAGGACTTGCACCTCGCTGGACAGGACCCCACACAGTGCGAAAACACCTAGGTCAACACGTCTACCTGGTCCGAGATGGGGACAGGTGCCTCCGAAAGATCCATCGAGACGAACTAAGGGTGGTTCCTATCATGCCGGCTGACGAGGAGACAGATACAGACAGTGTGACACAGGTCCCACCAGAGGACACCTTACACCCACAAACACCACTCCAAGAGGAGAGTGACAAACACTCGCAAAGCAGATGTGAGAAGACTCCGGGACTGGCGTTATTTCTCCCGTCGACGCCTAGTGTCATTACACCGCCGCAGGTTGCCGAACCAATAGTGACCATGCCTGATAAGGATGAGCCGAGACTCCAACCCATCGTCCGGGAAGTGTGGGACCTGGATGCACCACTAGAGAGTAAGACTTTTGCCATACACATTGAAGAACCAGAAGAGTCGCCTCAACGACGCCGACGCAGCAGGCAACCCCAGTTACACTCATCCGAGCCTAGCACAAGTGGCCAGCAGGAAGAAGGGGTCTACCCCGAAACGAGGAACGAACGGAAATGTAGACGCCGAGCACCTGTCTGGTTTCGTCCTCGTGTTCCCCGCTTTCCGGAGTGGGGCATGGCTGGTGGCTCTCAATCATTGACGCCTACTGTACAGACGCCAGGACGTTGAGCCCGCGTCTAGCAGACACAGTAGAAACAGGCTGCTAATCTTGGCTTTGCTAGGCATCGACCAAGGCCCAGTGCCACTCTCCAGTACCCTTCCCATTAGAACACACACGTAATGCACGACATTGACACAGGGTTATCAAAGCTACCAATGATGTAAGACAGAACTTGGCAAAACAATTTTATATAACGCACGTTATCATACAAACCATGACAAATTCTACACAGGATATTTTCTCCACCGAGATATTTACACAAATTTATGATGTAAGATTAAGCTGAAAATTACAATACTGCTGTGACCGACACATGCGCACCACTTTATTCCAAAAAAGGCAGGGACCAATCCCAAGTCGTACTAAGCTCGCGGCCGCGACAGCACACCCTCGACGTATCATTATCGAAAACAATTGGTAAACCAAACCGAACTGAAAATACGCGGAAAACATAAACACCAAACTCAATTAAACGAAAGAAGAACTTACCGATGACACTGCTCAGGTGTGGCACCGCGGTCGCAAGCTAAACACAACCGCCCACGAGAAGACTACTTGTCTCGCTGACTTGAGCGTCTGAGCTAGGCACGGGAGGGGGAAGGAGGGGAGAGCGAACACGAGCGCATCCGACGGCGGCCGAAGTCTGGGCGGGGTATTCAAACCACTAGTCGCACAGGGCACACACACTAACTTCCTCCATAGCAACCTCACTGCCAGTCCAAGATATTATATAGCCAACAGATCTTCTAGTGTGGTGAACCGGAGTCGCAGACTCCCGATACAACGTAAAGACCACAACATCCCAGGACATGCTAGTGTTACTGATGGCTGGCACCCCAATGTCTACTCCCTCGATCCATACCAACAGACACCGAAGGGAGACCTACGACCTCGCCCACGACAGAAACAGCAGACCTGCTGTGCACCACCCGACGACTCAGAAGATGAAGCCGGAGACTTCGACCCACAGCAGACCCTAGTGTTCAGTCGTCGGGGGCGACACCGGCAGCAAAGTACCTACATAGCGAATGCACATACCTGGGGTGACCAGTCATCTGTAGGAGGGGGGCATATGTCGTACCAGGCCACAGGCCAGGTGTAGTTGCACCTGGTCGCGGCAGGTGTTCGCATAGTGTGTCAGTGGCAGGTGTGCGCTGTTTGGTAATGGCAGATGTGCGGTACTTGAGTATGTGTGGCAGATCAGTGATGGCGGCAGGGCATGTGTGAACTTGACACTGACGTGCGACACCTGCCATCACGGCCATCTGCCAGTGCAGGACACATGGCTTTGCTGCCCCCTCCCTCTACCAGGGCATGAAGAAGGCAGTCTGGAAGCAGCTGCCGCGACGGACGGAACAAGAGAGACGTGGTGCGCTTCGGGACTCTGATTCGTCGAGTGAGAAACGTAACGCGCATGTGCAACTATCCGGCCCAGTGTTTTACTTCGTTTCGCCATTTGGAACTGGCTCACTTAATGCCCTAGGGTAGGGCGTGTGGACCGCCCCATTAGTGTCCATGTAAGGTGTAGTTTTCTCCAGATCCTCCCTGCTTTTCCCGATCCGCAGCTGTTTCGACTCGCCAGGTGAGAGAGGGGCACGTCGGCATGAATAGACCACGACCCATCGAGCCTCGTGTTCCCGGCTAAACGCTTAACCGAGTGGTGCCCAGAGCATTCCGACGCAGCTCCATTCCTACCTCACTCTCACCGGACACGGCGTCAATACATTTTACAAAAATAATTTTTTCACACTCAAATCGATGGAAATGTTTGTATGCCTCTATTTTGTAGCCCCTTCAAATATTTCCAAAGCAATGTTTTTTTTATATGTAATGTAGTGTCCTGTCAAGCAACCTGTTTGGGATCTATCAAACTGGCCGATCTACAAAACAAAGCCATATTGGTCTATATAAAGCTTAAGAAGTGAACTTACTTGCCTGTTTCACTCCTACTATAAATAGTGATTTTTCTCTGAAATAGCAGGGAAGCCAAAAACTAGCTAGGTTTAAAACAAAGACAATGCAAGGGCCACTAACTGCTGCACGCAAACGCACGGAGTCCGTAGTTAACTATGGACTAGAGAAACAATTTATTCAAGGAGTGTTTTTTCCACCATTTTTAAAGATTTGCTATCATATGCCAAGTGATTTATCTTAATATAGGGCTTCTGGACCTTGATATAGGTAATTTGGGATAAAGTGAGCACTAAAAATTTAACCTTTTGAAAAAAATTACTAGCCGTTTGCATATTATTCTACATTAATAATAGGCTGCTTGTATGGTTGGCAGTGAAATTATCCAATATAGTTCCATGTATTTTCCTGTTTAAATACGACAATACTTAAAAAAAATCAACAGAAATTGACATACTTGTATTTTATATAATTAATAAACTTATTTCATATCAAACTGTGAAGGTTCGTAGAGACTGCACGATTTATCTTACACGTGCAAACATAAGTGACGTGTCCGAGAGGTTACACATTTCCTTTTGTTAAGCCGTTACGAGGTGAAAGATACGAATTGGCTGAAAATATAAATTTGCAGGGCTTTTTTGAGTGTTCTCTTTATCCCAAACCACCTGTAACCAGTTGTTGTTGACTGTACATTTTTTTTGTGAGCTTTCTTCAGTATATGGCCACAGAACATACTGTGACTACTGCTATGAATGGCAGAGATGATTTGTCACCTTCATCAAATAAATTAAGTAGGTTAAACTAGGTATATCTAAAGAATTACCTCATATCTTGCCGTTTTATGAATCCATAAATATTGATGAATCACGTTATTTGCCACAGGCTCCAGTGTCCGTTTATAATATGATCTTGTACTGACAATCTGCTATAACTAGTAGTGAATCTTAACACTTTAGAGAAACAGTTTTCATTGTGGTAAATAGACTGTTGATATTGTTGGTTCTGTACAACAAATATTACTTTCATCTAGTGCTCATAAACAGTGCAGGAAATTGATATTTTAAATAATTAAGCTTCTTTGTACCAATGTTCTTCCAGAGTGTAGGCATTTCTGCTCCTGCTAAATCATACCATTGGCTGAGTGGAAGATTTTGATCAGCGTTTAACACACAGATCTAGAGTGTTGCATGGCAGTTATAGATAATAGTTTTTTACTTTTTCTGGAGAAATAACGGCATTCCCAGGACATTTGTTTACATAGATATGGGTATGCCCAATTACTGCTTTTACAACCAATTTGCTTAAACGACACAATTTTCTGGCCATGCTAATTTCACACACACTTCATTAAGAATGAGTGTGTCAAACCAGGGATTGGGAGGGAAGTTGCCATCTTATTGATGTAACTTGACTCTCTTGACTGCTTCCATGTACCAGTGTGAGTGAACGTGAATGACATTCCTGGTTCCACATTGAACGATGTAGTTGTGAGAGTCTTGTTACAAATCACTTAGTTGGACTAGTGAATGTTCCTTTTACAGGATGTTTATGTATAAATGGTTTTAGAATAGTAACATTAGTTCTGAAATATCGTAAAAGGCACGCTGAAGTGCAAGTGAAAAAATGATATAATATGGGAAAAAAAATTAGTTTTCATTGTTTTATTACTTTTTGTGTTTCAGTTTTCTTATCTTCAGGATGTTGTAGAACCATTTAAATTATTTGTTTATAAGCCTAGTATTTTAAGTGCGATTAAGTTTTGCATTTTGCTAAATTTTGGTGAGGAACATAGGAACCTTGGCGAAAGTCATAGAAAGCCAGGAATAAGGTGTTTTATTTAACTGAAAAAAAATTAAAAATAATTTTCTGGTTTTGTAACTGGCTTTATTTTTTTTTTAAATAAATATGTTTTAACTCCAATGTTATTCAAAATCTCACTTAAAATTTTTTTTGTTCCAGTACAACTATGCATACAACTGTTTTAGTGAATGGAAAAAAGGCCAGCCATCCCAACAAAACAATTTTATCAATCTCTTTTGAATGTTTCATATGTGCTGTCTGGTATGTTTTATATTGTATTAGGCCTACTAGTTTATATACACGGACAAATTGTAACACTCTGTTTATTCCCGAAAAAAAATCTGTTGCTGTCACATCAAGAAACTAAAACATCAAACTAATTAAATACTGTACAACATTTAGGACATAACTGTGGTTAATTTTGTATGGCACTTTCGTTTATAAAAAATGTTAAAATGTTGTATTTTTTAACAAATTAATATATTCAAAATTAATAACGTGGCTTCCACTGAGGGGTTTAGGAAAGCATAAAGAAGTGATTTTTCAAAATTAAACACCTAAGAAGGTGAAATGGAGTTTTTTTTTTAAATTTATCGTCAGTACTAGCTTCAATTGGACATTTACTAAATGACACTAAGAACTCCTCAATAAGTGATATTTTAAAAAAAGTTAGGTACAGCTCGTTGCATATACCTCTGCAATCTGAAATTTGTTTTCGGCATGTTTGTAAAATGACTGCTATCTCTCAGCCACTTGTTGTAGATAAAATTCTAAATTATTATTTTTTTTATCTAGAAGATGAGAGAATTTTGTAATCAAAGTAAAAAATTGTGCAGCTACGGCCCTTTGATTTTTGCAGCTTCACTTGGAATTACCTTTTCAGCATTACTGTTCACTGCTCATTCTAGTTAATATTGCATAAATTTTTTTAAGAATAGGTACATTTATCTGAGACAAATTTCTGCACTGTTCAGATAACTTAATAAAAATACTACATTAAGGGTGTTTTGCCTGGTGTTGTTTTGCTCATTTGAGGCTCAGAAGCGAAGGAGCAGTACGGATGACCTTGACACGTGCTACAAATACTGCATCACCAATACATGTCAAGTACTGCACTAACAAGCAAGCTTTCCACCGAACCATTTTTACTACGGGACTTTCAAGATTTGACCTTTACCGTAAACTTAAAAAAATTTTTAAAAGTTTATTTTAAAGTTCAGTGTGGTATTATATCTGAGTTTTGTATATATCCTTTTGGCATGTTTGAGTTACTGCAATTAGAAAATGCAATTTTTAGCTATGTTGGACTAATGTGTTGAGTTTCATTTGGTCATATCTAAAGCATTTTTCCTTTGTGTACACAGGCAAGATGAGTTTATGTGGGATTCAGTAAAAATGTTTCTTCCCAACATTCTGCAATGCACTGGGCAGGTGGCATCCTAAAAGTACTTAAGTTACTAGTACTGTTCTTTTTGTAGGGGCACATTTACATCTTCCAATAATAATTTCTTAATAATAAGCGTGATCAGATTATGCTAAAGGTACTCGAAACAAAATACAGTTCTGTACATTTAATAGCCTATTTACTAACAGTAACAATTTTCATTCCTCTTTATGCATCCTTCATTTTAATTTTTATAAAATTGCTTTTGGGAAACTATTTAAGCTTTAGTTAATGTTAGTTTTCAGATATTTCTGATATTTGTAATAAAATTTATTAATTTTCTGTTCTTAGTGTGCTTCGTAAATGACACCTGAAATAGGCTAATACTTTTTGAGTGAGCCAAAGCAATCAACATGCAGTTAAAGTTTCTCATATAAAATTTTTCATGCCAATTTTTTTCTGTTAAGTGGCAATCTATATTGTTGAATTAATGACACATTCATGGGTTTTGTTTCACATACAGCTTGAAGTAAAGCAGAAATGGGTGAAGTAGAAGAAGAAAATGGTCAAAAAGACCAAGTATTGGATCGTGTACCATCAGTGGAAGAAGAAGATCAACAGAAACAGCAAATATTTCACATTCCTCGTGTTGCAGCAAGGACTATTACTGGGCCAGCAAATTTGCAGAACCAGAATGCTATAGACTGGTATGAAAAGTATTTATATACTGTAGTACCTTTTCATCAATTTTTTTTAAAAGGTGTACAGCATTCCTAGCAGGATGTCACAGTGGTAACACACTTAGGGCCGTATCTATAAATGATTTTTGAACGACAACCAACTGCTATCCCCATAGAGAAAGCATTGGTGAGCAGTTGGTTGTCATTCGAAAGAGGTCTATAGTTTTGGCTCTTCAACTCCAACAATTTAAATTTTAGTTTTCTGTTTTCCACAATCACTTCAAGCAAGTGTTGGGATTGACCCTCAGTACATACAGTGGCCAGTTCTTTTTCTGTTTCTTATTCTTTGAGCCACTTGTTCTGTCTGTAATAAGCTCAATGTTGATAATATGATAGGACCTATTATCCTATGTATCTGTGTAATGTTATATCAATAGTCCTAAACCTAACTTACAACTTAGGAAATGGAGTGGGCCAAAGTTTTTGGTTGATACTCAAACAATTCAACAAAGAAATGTGGTCAGTGATGTGTAAGATAGTAGATGTGACAAGTTAGCAGGCAACACCGGTAATAAAAAGCTGTAGAGAGTTTGTTTTACTTAATTTATTGTGGAATAGTATCATACAATTTTATTTTGTAATCTATCGCCTATAAGCTATCACTTTCATGAAACAACATGTAATCTAACTATATTGTATAACATATTCACTTTTGGCAGTTATTAATATATTTGTTTATAAATCACAATGTACAAGACAAAAATTCTATTAATATGTTTTTAAAGTTTTTTCAATACGAAAAACAAACACCTTACTCATCTAGGAAGTTTGTTCAACTGCTTGGTCAGATACATGAATCCTTATTGTCAACTTTGAAAATACAGGTAGCTTGTGTAACAATGTTCAACTACATATGTTGTGTCAATGGAACACTTTCATTTTTCAGAAATATTCTGCAGTATTTTGACGCTAAGTTCACTAATTATATTTTAGTAAATCTATTAATATTTTACTGTCTTTATTTTAGACCTGTTGAAGAGATTTCTACTCAATTCAGCTGATTTTCTTAAGAAAATTCTTTGTCTTTTATATACTGAATATATCTTTACTGCGCATTGTGCTGTACGTTATAATGGAATGAAAGTAAACAGTATACCTAGTTCAGAGGCGTCATCAAGGAGAAAATTGGTTTCAGTTTATCGCCTTGTGCTTAGATGTATCTATTTATACATATTTCCATTTTATATAATTTATGAACATTTTAAAATATCTATTTAAACTTCTACCTACCGCATAAGTTAAACTTTAACGCAAGCATAATATGACCTTGCCAGATAAAATAAGCTTACCGTTGTGAATTCCGTTCTCTGTTTGACCTAGTTCATTATTTCACCAAGAGGGTGTTAGTTAGCTGTCTTTGTAACTAAACACATGCGCACATGTGGTACATTGAACTATAAAATATGTTGTGTTTTTCATTTGAATGTTTTTTTTTTATATCTTGGGCATAAGTGGTATTGAATTGTAAAGTATGTGTGTGGTTTAATTGATAGTAATATTGCGTTGGAACAAAGTGCACACATTAGTTTACATGCATCATAATTCCAGTTGTACTCATCGTAAGCTATTAGAGCAAAATGAACTACAACTGTGTAGTTTAGAGTGAAGGACAAACACAAAACAAATACATTATAATGTAAGATTTAAATTTCTAAAGTGTGGTTGATATTGACGTACGTTATAAATTTCCTGAGTGTTGATTTAGTCATGTATTGTATTCAAGATTATATTGGATTAAAACTACGTATGTGTATGCTTCTTTACAATAGCATAAGATGTTTGAACAGGTATTATTTGTAAGAATTTTGGAGACATTTGTCATTTTTTGCCACTGCGACAAGATTACATCTACATTTTTATGAACTAAACTTTAATATAGATTTTTGCTTGCAAAATTGTAAATGTTTTATTTATGAACAAGTAATTCTATTATCTTGAGGTCTCAGAAGAGAACATCAAGGGAGTGCAGTGAATAAATTAAAGAGCTGATATGCAGAAATCTAGCCTATTGTGTATAGAAGCTACTCCACAGGTATCCATAATGTTAATGATAACTGGTATTCCTTACTTGTGTATTTAATTAGTATAAATTGTTTATGACAGTTTTCTGTGCAGTGGAATGTAGACATAAACATTGGCTAGATGTGTGTGAATAATAAAAGCATGTGACAATGTTTGTGTTTAAATGCAGTGAAAAAATTTGAACTGGCTGAAAATAGAACTTGGGTATTCAAGAATGCTCCTTTATCTCAAACCATGTATACCATATTTTCCTAAAAATTAATATGATTTTTTTTTTTTTTTTTTTTCAAAAATTTGCTGAAGTTACAAACACTGTAATGATAAAATAACATTAGGTCAATGTTTTCCATTACGTCCTCATTGGTTTCTCTTTTTTTATGCCCCAATAAAAATTCATGCATAATTATACTATTAATTCCTTATTTTTTACTCTGTGCTTGAAAAATGTACAGTGTATGTTATTTTGAGATGAATTTTGGCACTTACATCAAAGCTTCATTGGAAACGTAAAGTCTTAGTTTTTAATCATCATTGCTGTATTAAAGTTGTAATGTATATTTAATCACAATGCCATACAAATGTAAATAAGTTGGTTGTTCATAATACATGTAGAAATAAATGGGTAGCATCAGGTAACCTAAACATACACCATTTTCTTGTCTACTACTTTGATATTCTTGATACAATTGTGGTTCAAAATAGTTTGTCAATCCATGTACAATTTATTTATTAAACTAAATGCATTTTCATCTCAGTACACATAAAAAATTGTGTATTCTTCGCAATTTCATTACAGAATTGATGTATTTTGCGATTTCAAACGGAAATGTAAATTTGTGCTAGGATAACACAATTTTGTCCATTGCGAAAATCAGCTGTGCATAGTGTTTACAGAGTCCACAGTGCTTCAGACTGTTACGAAAAGAAAAACTTAATGTAATATTTTATAGCTAATTGTCATCAAGGAAGTATCGATAGTGTGTGTGTTAAGCTCTATGTTTTGCAAATAGTCTTTGAATGTAATATCTCTATGTAGTCAACAGTATATAATACCAGCCATGAAAATAATTGTTTGTAAAACATAGCAAGACAAAATAAAAAAAGGCTGTATAAACTTGTAATATAGATGCAATTTCGTTATTCACAAGTACAACAGAATTCAACACAGACTGCCCATAAATATGATTTCTAGGCTCATGTGAAAACCTCTATTAAAACTATTTATTTACCTCACCTCAAATTACATACTTCTGTGCCACTTGGCACTACATTTTATTTTAGTTTGCTTTACTAGTAGTTCAGTAAGGTATTTTATTTTGGCAAAGTCTGGTTTTTGCCTTTTGATTATTCCAACTTTTTTTGTATATCTTAATGTTGAATATCAATAGAATACTATAATATTGTAACTTTTAAAATTTAGTAGTAATACCTTTTCATGTAATGGCTGCTTTGCTCGCATTCTAAGGTAGGGCACTATAAAAGTTTGTGTTCTTTGTGTTTGTTTTGCATTACACTAGGTGGCAGTTGTGTACACATTTGAGAACTTTACAAGAACCACAGCCATGTTTGTTGGGTATACCAACATTTTGTGCTATGCGACCGAACTTTTGAGTAATCATTAGGAGAGAATTATGACTCTCGGCCCTTTTTGCTGTCAACTATTTGTGGAAAATTTGCACAGCAGTAGGAACCAGGTCCATGTGTGGGTCGGCTGCCTGCCCAGTGTGTTACTGAGTCCTGCTTATTCAGAGTCTTGGCCCAGAATGGCAGGCCTAAATTAGTTCATTTTGGGTAGGCGGTGCACCTCAGCGCACTTTCCTGTTATAGAAGTTGTGGAAAAGTCCTTAGCAACTGTGTAATACAGAGTGTGAGTGAATTGAGTCAATATAAAGGTTTTAGTACAGTATACAAAATTTACACATTAGTTGGTACGGATAAACTGAATAGTGCACTGTTTATATGTGACGTTACTTAGTAGTTAATTTTCTCACACAAATATGAAAGGTTCATTCCCAAGATAAGTGTGTATAAATTGTCATTGCTTTGAAATGTAAGAATTGTCACTTCACTGTGAGCAGGCAGGCAGTGGCAATCACACATCATGTTGACTTAAAGTTATCGCCTGGGCTCTAGACAAAGTTTCCTGATGTACATAGAATTTGCAACATTGCCATAACTGCACCTCTAGTAGATGTTTCTAGCTACGCCGTCTCCCATGCTGATTCCTTGTCAATGACTGCTTCCCACTGCTGTGCACTCT
The DNA here is from genome assembly GCA_003012365.1 of Medauroidea extradentata. Classification (NCBI taxonomy): domain Eukaryota; kingdom Metazoa; phylum Arthropoda; class Insecta; order Phasmatodea; family Phasmatidae; genus Medauroidea; species Medauroidea extradentata. Next base: position 13,707 of record PNEQ01068565.1, on the reverse strand, counting down.
CACTGCGTCCTCCCAACTTTTTTGTGGTATACTCCCACAAAACAGCGTTAAAGATTGCTCTGGCCAAAGAACATTAGCTTTACCACTTTACCGTCAACATTGTTCTCGGTTAAGGTCTATTCTACTCCAAATGGATGAGTTTTGCAAAGGAAAATTTCTGCCGCCAGTTGCACTGGTGTCGGTGAGGGGTCTACAAACTTTACCGAGGTCGGTACTTAGGATTCACGAATGTGTCGTCATTAAGAATTAACATTAGCAACTGGGTTGGGAGGAAGCAGGCTTACCTTACCTTCTCGTCTTCAGCGTAGGTAAGATTAATTCGTGAATCATCAGTACCTACCTTTGCAGCCCCCTCACCAACACTAACGCAACTAGTGACAGAATTTCCCATTCCAAACTAATAATAGTAAGTTTCCTAACCTTTAGTAGAATTAACCTTACTCAGGATCAATGAATAGCTTAATTAACCTGCATATTATAAACAGGCTAGGTGAGTAATCACTATTTTTAATTCGGGAACTGTTCTAACAGTTTTAGTTGCTGGGTAATATCAACCCCATGCCACAGCTAAAACACTGCCCACATTGTACATGGGACTTCTGACTGCTCCAATTGTTTGCAAGCAGTTCCCTCCATCACTCTCTCGAACACTGTGCTGCCTATGTCAGGTCAGGTATTACAGTGATGCTGTCCAGCGAACAAATAAACTAATTAATTCATATTTTTTAAATGTGAAACATCCCAGAATATTGAACATATTAAGAAAAAATTTTTCATATAAGGAATTTTCTGTAGTGCTGTAATGTGGCTTACGGCGATACAAATGTCTCAAAATATGTAACAAGAGTTTTGGATGACAGAATTAAAGGTACTATAGGGTGCACCATTACACTTATAAAAGTTATTATATAAGTATTGTAAATATAGGAGAAAATACACAGCTTTGTGCAAGTTCCTTCTTGAAAAGTAAATGCTATTTTTTTTTCCAGGGGACACCACAGTCTTCTGGCATATGGCTCAAATTATACAGTTGTGGTAATTGACACCAAGAACATTCAGCCAGTTCAGTGTCTGGATAAACACAAGTCTATGGTCAACCATGTGAGTTGAGAACCAAACATTGGTGTGATTTATGGTTATTAACCATGGTTTCCTTGTTATTTAACTGTACCTTGTTAATGAGTTTTATCACATTTTTAACATTAAAAGAAATACTATAAAACTAAGAATAATTTATAAACATTAATTTTAAAAATTAATCAAAATTTGATGCCCAGTTTTGAAGTGTCTTTTCCACGTGTATCAAAATATAACCGCCACAATGTATCAGTCAACAATTTTCAGCTCTAAGTATTTATGAAAGTCTCTTAGTTAGTCTGGGTAGAGTAAAATTTTAACTCTTAGTTTAAGGATTCAAATGAAGTTTACAAGGTTTCTTTTGTAACGGATGTGACAGTCAGACAACTTAGCATGGAAAAAACACCAAAAATTAATACATACATTTTTTTACTGACCTGGTTAGTACAAAGGTAATTTCATTGCGTGCAATCCGTATTGGTTACATGAAAATACAATGATCACACTGCATCATAATATTAAAAATGTCCTTGTAACGGATGTGACAACATTTTAACATATCTTTCATAGCTGTTCGCTATATGGGCAGAACTCTGTTAACGAAATTAAATTAAACAGTTTTTGTAATTGTAACAATAACTTAAATAAACAACTTACTCTCCATATAATTACGTTATAGAAAATATGTAAATGTAAAATGATAAAATAAGAATTCTTACTTAAGCACTGTAACGGATGTGACGTAATAGTTTTCAATGCTAGTTTTACAAATTATGATTGTTTTCTATGATGTATGATAGCATAATGTAAAATGGAATATATATACATATAATTCTATGATGTATCATAGCGTAATGTAAAATAGAATATAGATACATATAATAAAAACAGAAGCACGTTAACACCATGACATCCACTATAATTTACACTTAAGATTCTATAAGTTCCTTAATACACAATGAAACTAAATTTTCTGACGTAATGACTGACATAACTTATCCAGAAACACCAACAGCGTCAGAAAAATGGTATACTGTCCAATCATGACCAAGTAACTTAAAATGATGCCACGTTCGTCTCTTCTAACACACTCGTGATATGTTGAGGTGACACTAAATTATTCATGAACATCAACAGCTTCAGAAAACTTATATACTGTCCGATTGTGACCAAGTAACACCATCTTCGGCTCTTCTAGCACCCTCAGGATATCTTGAGATGACACTTTCTTCTCATCACTTTCATTTATAACAAATGTGGTTTTGCTGTTATTGTACATTTTCATGTATAATATATCAATGTCCCCATCATCATATACGTTACTCTGGCACACACCAACATAGCGGTAAGTGTTTCCTCTCGAACTCACTAGCTGAACAAGAACATATGTTCCAGGAGTAAGAGACTCAGAAAGTTCGATAGTATGGCTCAAACTTATAACACCTTCAGCGTGTGCCACTTGAGTTGTGTGTAAACAGTTCACCATTTCACCTCCATCATCACTTGTATTACTTGAATCTGAATAAACATCTTCATATCGTACTCTTTTCTTTAGATTACTCACATTTTCAATGCACTCTTCTTTGTAGGTTTAAACTTTCAGCATCTCACTCTTTGACACTGCCCCTACAAGAATATGTTCCTCATCATACATTTCAAAATGATGTGATGACTGTATTCCAGGAATGGGTGACAAGTTCTCCCACCTCTTGTCAAACAGCGGCACAGATGCATTTACTGTGTCACTGCAAACATACAAGACCTTGATGCCTTTGCATTTGTCAGCACAAAAATTGTAAAAGTCAAAAGCTGAGTTGATTACCACAAATCTCCCCTGTACTGCCCTCCAAACAAGTCGCTTCACAGTACCCCCTAACCCATCAACTGCCCCTTTTCCATGTCCAGAAGCAAAAAAGTCCCATTCAATAGTGATGTCAAAGTCAGCTTTAGAGAAACATACGTTAGTGACACTAAATCTACTCTTAAATTGGGCTGCACAGTTATCAGAAAACAGATGTATGTGTTCTATTTCAGGCATTTCTTCTCTAGCTGCATTTAAAATTGACTTGAGATAAACCCAAACAGAATACTTAGAATTTTTCTAATCATTACTTACAACAACATACAATTTGACTTCTTTTTCATGCCAAAGGCAGCATGTGAAGATGGTCACCTGTGAGTGGCTCCAATGGGCGCTTTGGATCTCATCTTGATGCACCAGGGAGTAATTTTCAGCAAAATCTATTTGCATCACAGCATCGGAAGGATTGTCTTTCAAGTTGATTTTGCACTCGTCAAAATAAGTCGCTTGTTTCTTTTTGGTGTAGCAATGTTTCTTGAAGAAACGTAGTTGTTGGTTCAGGGCTTGTACACATTCTTCTAATGTTGATTGTTTTTCTACAAGTGACGGTCGTTTGTCTATGTCTTGCCACTGCTTCCATTTGCATGCATTTTCAGGGGTACAGTTCTTTGATAGCAAGGTCTTTAGTTCACATACACATTTTGTACAGTCATTAATCATGCATTTATCACTTAAAGTATCAAAGAAAATTGCTTTCAATAATTCCTCATGGGTCTTGGGAAAGGATGCATCATTGAAATTGCTTCAATCAGATAGGTTGCGTTTGCATGGTGTCGACAGACACAAACGTTATGAGGCATGTTTATTACTGGCAAAATGTGTTGTGGTCGAAGAGCAAAAAACTTTGATTTAGAGATGATAATTCCAGAATGAGAGGCTTTGAATTCTTCATACGCTTCTTTGATTCCCATAACCATGTGACGTATTTGTTTCAATGTACGCTTTCCCGTATTTGGATCTTTAACTGACTTGACATCAGCTTTACCTGGTGCCTGACGACTAAATTCATCATTGTTATAAAAATTTAAAACACTTTATGCACTCTTCCGTTAGTTTTCTAGGCCCAGTTTATGTGCTTTGTGGTGTAGCATTAAAGAGAGCTTGATAGGTATTATCTTCAAACTTTTCTTTAATAAACTGTTTCAAAACAGCCTTCGTCTTTCCAGGAGACTGTGGCAATGTTTTACTTTTTTTACAGCTTTCCCTAAGGTATTTCGGCTTTTGTAGGTCCCCAGCTTAGTGTCAGCCACATTTTTGTTTAATACTTCCATCTTTCTCTTCCTACACAACCGTTGCCTTTCTCTGTCCTTTTGTTTTTTTCTCTTCTGCCAATTTTAGGATTCTTCATAATTCTATTTTTATTTTTAGCCAGATTCACTCGATTTCGCAATTTATCCTTTTCAAGATATTCATTCCACGTTTCTTCTTTTTCTTTCTTCTTTGCTCTACACTTTGCCATTCTGTTGGGAAATACCGGTGCCATCTGAAACAAACCATAAATGTTATATAGGCCTATTCAGATCAAAGTAAAACAATGACGTTACAGATTTTTTGGTTTTGTCACATCCGTTACAATAGTAAATAGGTCACATCCGTTACACTAATTTCCAATAACAACATAACCTAACAATGTGTTAATGGGACCGCCAAACAGTAAGTTACATAACCTCCCTTTCACAGTGCTTGAACTCTGTGGCTTACGATATTAAAGATATATACTAACTTTAACATGTTTTATGTAACAGCTGTGACATCAAACATCTGTAATTGAATGTATCAAAATTAAGGAGTTCTACTTACCTTACTTAAATACAAATGAAGGATGGTGTTTACAAACTAATGATTATTCTTCCCTCCAAACAGTTGTTAACCTGCACTAATAAAACATGCCATAACATATGTTTGTAAGCAGGTATTTTCTGACATCAACAACATAGATGACAGCTACCAACTTGAAAAGTGAAAATTAAGTACCTATGAGGAAAAAAGTAAGCAAATATATTTATTGTGGTTGGTTTGGTTCTTTTACTAAGGAAACATAAGTAAATACACACAATAACACAAAAACGATTTTTTTCAGTTGAGGTGTACTTTGTAAAAGAATGCCTGTTTAGTCACTTTTTGAAAGTGAACTGTGCTAACTCAAATGTAAACTTGACAGATTCCTAGCTAATTCTGCTCATTGCTAGGGTAATTTGTGCTAGCAAATAATATGTGCGAAACAGCACAAATAATAAATGTAGCAAATGTAACATAGCCAAAATCACAGTGGAAAGAAATGTGTGTACACACTGTGCTGAAAATTACACACGTGATATAAAGTGTATCAAGTACTGTACCTCTGTGAAGCTGCTAATCTGATCTGCTTATTGAACAACAAACGCAGTTGCTTGTCAGTGACAGAGATAGAGTGACACATCCTGGGATTTCACAGGATTTGACAGGATTTAAGTTATGTAATTCTTGTCCTTCCCATGCATATAGACAATTTTTACTTGTACAAATGTAATAATATTTTATAAAATGGGAAACAAAAATGTCTGGTAGCAAAATGTCTGTTGAAGTATTGGTTGTCTGACCATATGACAAATATGAAGGAATCTTTTAATTACTGGTTAGTACCATGCAGTTACTGAAACCACTTCTTCCATTTAGGAATGTTATGATTGGCTAAGTCGTAGTAAAGGTAACTTAAAAACAGACGCAATAACATGGAAACTAAACAGAAAGAGGAATGTTTTGTTTTACTGTGAATGTTTTTCCTATGCTGTTTCTGATTATAATACTGTAAAATGACTGCAAGAGACTTCCTCTTTGTTGTGTTATTTACATTCGGTGACCATAAACTCATGAATGAAGCCACATATTAATTGTAGTATTCTTTTTAAGAGTAACAATATTTGTTTAAAATTTTGAGGCATTGAAAATTACTGCTATTTTTGTTATGTGAGAATATTTGAATCCAAAACAGTTTTGTGTGTAAGTTGGAGCAAAAAAATAGATGCATTTTTTACATTTGTAAAAAAAAGTAAGTAGGCCTACCGCATAACCTAACCAAAACTAACCTCTTCCTCTCAACCTGTGGCGTAGCCAGGATTTCTTTTGTTAGGTGAAAGTCAGCATTTACTCATCACCAACATTCATCCTTCCCTACTTTTAGAGCGGGGGTCTGGGGATCCTCCCCCAGGAAAATTTTTATTTTTAGGTGCTAAATTGTGTTATTTAAGGTCATTTTCAGTAGTTTTGCAGAGGTTTTGAAACTTTTTAGCAAAATATTGTCAGAATGGAAGTCGCCGTCGAAAGTCATGCCCGGCGACTCCCACCAAATTTTTGTCAGGAGGTTGGGTCATAGAAAATAAATAATGTAAAAATACCGTATTTGTCGGCATATAGGACAACCCGCATATAAGACGAGTCATGGTTTTGAAGGTACAAAATCTTGAAAAAAAGTAAATTACTAATTTTGAATTTCCCGACAGAAAAATATTTTTTTCCTTTGTCAGAAACATTAAAAATTTAGTTTAAATATTTTCAATGCATTTATTATCGGCATATATACATCATAGTGGTCACATAAACAAATAACATTGGCTAGTACTGATCTCCGCGCGCCCAAGAACCAAGGAAACGCACGGCGGCGGGCGGCGATATCTCTGTTTTCCGGCAGTTGCGCGCGACTTGGCAACGCCGGCCTAAGGCACGCTGCGCACTACATGACAACGCCGGGCAACAACAGCTGCTTGCAAGGTTATCGCGTTCCTGTGCTCTGTTGTCTGCCAGCCTAGCACTAGATGGTAGACACGGGAATGTGTGGTACGTTACCTAGATCCTTGTTTTCTCCGTCCTAGAGTTGTAGGCTGGCGAGACAAAGTATCTCGGCACGCGCTCGCATCGATCGCCGCTTCGCTGTGAGGAAGTGTCCTTTATTATGAATGACGCACATCAAAATTTCGTACCGTAAATTTTATTAAAATAAACGGGACACTCGTTTTCATGTGTGACGAAAAACGCAATTCCTTGAAACATCATACAACTCCACAGCTTA
>PNEQ01068551.1:24905-48903 GCA_003012365.1 Medauroidea extradentata | reverse complement strand
AAAGAAAATTTTAATTTCATTTGTTTAATAGATTTGGATGTATATAGAGAAGGAAGTAATTGGAAATCACAATGAAATTGATCAAGTTATATTTATTTGTACGCATAAATACAATTATGTCAATTTTTTTTTTTTTTTTACAATTTAATAGTTTTTACTCCACGCAGACGCATCGCTCACTCAAGTAGGAGAGAGACGGCTGCCGAACGCAAAGGCCGATTGTACTTCTTTGTCGCTCGTTCCGCGCTCTCGCTTGCACTTCAAGCCTTACATGGAACGCCTCAGAGCGAGGTAACGCCGCATGAGTCATGTTTTTTCGTGCGTGCAGCCGGCTCTATCGAATTATAAGACGTTGTCACGTCAAAAACTATAACTACATAAATAAAATTAGAAACTTTCCAATTAGAAATGTGTTACTAGTAATAATAAATACTACACTAGTGTAGAGACTTTTTACGTAATACTTTATACATGTGTTTTTGTATATTAAACAATAAACAAATCTGTACTGAACTGCGTGACCCAGAGGAAAGATAAATACAAAAAAAAAAAAACCTAACTTAACTTTTTTTTTTACTTTTTTAGTTTTATGTAACGGCAATTTTTAGCGAACAAACTAGAAACATTCAAATGCAAACCAGGTTCTAACTATCCTTGGGAACCAATGAAAAGTAATGTTTACCATTACGAAACGAGTACACTAAATGACGAGTGTTTGAAACAATGTTCCAAATAATTATATTGTTCAAAGCAATTACTCTCAGAGAATTATATGTATTCTACACAGCGCGTAGCCACGAACATTTTGCTTTAACAGCGGCCAATATTTTGCTGATTTTAGCTTCTGTTGCAACAATGTAAAAATCGGCATATTCGGTCGCTGTAAGCCAGATTGGAACCAAGTATGAATTAAAACGTGTGCTCGTTATTTACTTCAAATTAATATATGCATATCCAACGCCAGATTTTATAGCAGAAACTTTCACATTCATCATACGATAGAACAGAACTGTTTAGTACATTGCTGGACCAAAACTGCTGGTATGATATCGAAGCAGTATTTTATACCGATTGTCTTGCCACCTCTAGCAATCGTACAGATATCAAAACTATAGGTACACTAGTGAAATAAAACTAGCTGAAATGAGAGGGAAACAGAGATATTGAGAGAGAGAGAGAGAGAGAGAGAGAGAGAGAGAGAGAGAGAACAGATTTAAGGTTGCTCAAAGAAGAAAAAAATATTTTTTAATTTTTTGGATCATTGTATTATTTTTTTTTGTTCGCATGAATTAACGTTCAAAATTAACTGACTTTGGTTGAAAATTAATTAAAACGACTAGACTAAAAGCCATAAGGAACTACTGAAATTCTAAATATTTGTTTTAAAATAAGTACCAATCAACATTGAATGATTTCATATGTTAGGAATAACACACTCACGTTACAAACTAGTAAAGTGACTCATAATAATTCAATTTTAATTATTAAATAAAATCGATTGTAAATAAACTGCAAACAAAAATGAACCAAGTGTCAGAATCAAAAGTGTTTTAAAACACGAAATATTTCCTTTCAAATTTAAATCTGTCATAAAATAAATTTATGAACGATACTATACACAAATATTAAAGTAATTATATTTACGTTAAAAATCATAATTCAAGTTGTTTTGATTATTACCGTTAAGCTATTATTGACGCCGTGTCACGAAACCTTACAATATCCTCAAAACCATGGGAAAATGTTCTGTCTCTTGAACAGGCCGCCCTTTTAACAGCTATACTGCTCGTGGACGGTGCTGTACTACTGACAGAATGCCAACGTTTAAAAATTTAATTTCTTCGGATTTATGTGTATTTAAACTAAAGCAATTACATCAATTTTTGATCGGTTCTTATTTCGTTTTATCATTCGATCGAGTATGTAAACGTATAGTGCTTCGTTTGTTTTAAATGAAACCAGAATTTATTTAAAAAATAATATAAAAAAATAGCGCATTTTAGAAGCCAGCAGGAAACGACGTAAATTTCGACGAAAACAGCGTCTTGCATTTTTAAGAGTGTTTCGTCAAAAAATGTAAAGGAAGCAAGTAGGCCTATGTAAAAAGGAACGAAACCGTTAACCGGTCACGCAACTATAAACAATTCTATAAAACATTTCTCACGTCCTCTGGAACGTGGAAACCGACAATACACGAAAATGCCGAGACTTGAATTAAGGCCATGCCCGATAGTTTTAAAATAATTTAGATTATATTAAAAAAACCTTTAACAACATCGAAGAATCGTTACATTATTGTATAACTCATATATATTGAATGTTCCTTAACTACAGGTACAGATGTTGTGATGTTATTCCCAACCCAAAAAGGTATAGAAAACACTATACGAATAAAGTCGTGCAGTAATTCACAAGGGAGGTATCCACCCTTAAAAAATTGGCATTTTAAATGGCTTTAACTTAAGAGAATATAACCTAGCGGAGATTTAAGTATAATTCTGTGAATGATGATGTTACTATACGTAGACCTATATCTTTTGCACAAGTGTGTGTGTGTGTGTGTGTGTGCTAACATTCCCTACATTGAGTAAGAATTAATACTCATAACAAATGCACAATACACGTCGACTTCATGGAACATTCAATGCAAACTGTTTTTGCGAGAAAAAAAAGTGAGGATGCGTTTGGTTGCCTGTCAAATACGAAACCCGCGTTGCAAGGAACATTGATATATTTTTTTTAAGCTCCGTATATTTTATCATTTTCAGTTAAAACCACTTTAAATGTATATTTTTCAAGTGTGGATATCGCCCTCATGAGTTACTGTACGACATTGTTCGTATAATGTTTTCTATACTTTTTTTGGATAGGGAATCACCTCACAGCGTTTATACCTGTCGTACAAGAACATTCTGTATGACTGTTCATACCCTGACTTTCTTCATAGCAATTACCCCCACGGTTTTGCACCCAAAGTATCACAAATTGTGTAAAAAATGTAAGACAAAACTCATCAAAACATTTTTAAGGCGAACTGTGCATTACTTAACAAAAACTCTACATGTAGGGACAGGAAAATTTCACGAATTCAGTGACCTGCAGGTTAGAATCCATTGTATTGTGCATACTCCAGACCCGTATATTCGTTCATTGTCAGTTCCACTCAGTAGCAGCTAGTGAACAAATGGTCAGCGCTTGAGTATACATAGGATAGTTTATTTTAACACGCAGGTCATTGAATTCGCGAAATTTTCCTACCCCTATACATACAACAATTAGAGATGATGGTTTATCGCGGGAAAACTTGGCAGTTTGCTGGGTTTCAACGCACGTTCAGCTTACTAGAAAATTACTGGCTGTTGCATGTACGTGAAGATGTTGCCCTATTTGACTGAGCCAATAAGAATCCCGCTATTGAAATATTTGATGTCAATTATTAGTCTGCAGACAGCTACGTTGTGTCAGACGTACATCACCCAATCATATGAGTTGCAATTAACTACATAACTATAGGTGATTCGGAATAAAGTGAGCACTCAAAAAAGCCCTGATTAATTTCTATTTTCTGACAGTTTATATCTTTCCGCTACATGTAAACATCAACATTGCCACGTGCTTTTATTTACATAGGCTTGTACAATGTTTACTTTTACGTTACACTGCTCCGATAAATTTTAGCTACAATATGTACTCATGAAATGCGGGGGTGTTGAATATGTGCTATACTCAGCAATAATCTTTTATACATACCAGCGAGTAAACGTCTTATAACACTGGTTTCTCTGCGTCTACTCTAACGGCGCTATTACCGTTACGACCCTCGTAAATGCATGCACAGTATATTCACACTTTTAAATTTAAACCGCCATTAAAAACACACACGACGCACGCAACTCAAGAATTCAAGTTCCGTTAAGCATACTGCAATGAACGACGACGCACGTAAAGAGAAACAACAAATAACGTATTTTCTTAATGTGTGAAACAGGGAAAAATGCTGTTTCTATTTCCAGATACTCAGGCTGGCGATCATAAAACAAAACTACTTGCATTACTATTGACTTCACATAAGTTAGCAATGATATTCATAAACAGTCACTTCTAATACTTTTGAATGTGATTATCAGAAACCTATATTCTTTATACAACCGACAAACAAACTGAATGACGCAATTCGCTTTCAAAATCCAAGCGAAGCGTCGAAAACCTAACTCTGATGCTATCCGCCGGTGAAATTTTAAACTACCTCGTGGTGCGAAGAGTTAGCGGCATGTGCCAACGATAATCGACTCGGTTGCGTCGCTTTGTGCTGGCGCTAATTAAATAAAATTATGCAGTCAGAAGGTTATGTCAGTAAGAACTTAAATAAATATTTTAAAGTATATTAAGTACAGAGAGGTCGTTTGCATTTGATGTTGTTTCACTAATGCTGTATTCGAATAAGAAAATACACGGAACTACATGCAATTATTCGCTACCAACCATACAAACAATAATGTAACTGTTGTTAATGTTGACTTCTATGCAGTAACGAGTAGTGATTTTTTCCAAAGGTAAAATCTGTAGTGCTCACTTTATTCCGAATGACCTACAGAGAGTTTTCGAGGGTATGTTGGCACAAAACTTTTTCGCGATATACCATCAACTCTAACAATAATTGTTCACTGAACGAATGCACACTATAGTCTAGAATTATTTTCAAAGCATTGTGTTGAAAAAACGTATCCAGTTCTTTGATTCAATGTGATAAAAATCTACCGAGCATGGCTTTAATATCACCTTATTCATCTGAGATCTGCTGCCAAGACTGCTATGGCGGCACTAGAAAGCACGTTGGTGCGCGTCAACTAGTCTGTCACACGCAGCTGGCGGCAGTGAATAGTGAGTGTGTGGCACGTTACAATACGTGACATGTGCGTGTCTCGACCACAGGGTTGGTAACCATGGAACAAAAAAGTATTAATACATTTCTAAAATTATGAAAACTCTCTGTGGAAACCTTCAAAAAGTTGGCCCCAAGTCGCAAACAAAAAAAGTAGTTTTAAAGAATGTCAAACATATTTTATTGATAAATCTAATTTAATGGTATATTTCATCCAAGATTCGCTGCTTCGCTGCATTCAGTTAAAAATCAAAAGTAATAATGTCACCAGAGAAACGGAAATGAGTCTCTAAAATATTTATTTTCGTCGCTAAGCGCTTTGAATGAGAACAGCCGCGACTGGAAACAGACTTTCTTCAAGCTATCTGCCACCTTAAGGACGCAATCTACATTGTTTTTAGAGGTTCAGGAGTGACAGAGCTATAAGGGTGACCTTGAAGCGCGCATAAAATGCCGCACTGCCACTACGAGCCAAGCGCTGAATTAGCACTCAAGATTCCCACTCATCTTATTTTACTATGGGACTTTAACCGGTGAACAAATAATTATATTGGTGGAACGTCTGTAGCAAAGTTAAGCGCACGTTTATATCCGAATTTAACGTCACTCCGGTTAGAACATTTTGAAGTATGGCAGACTGAAAAGGCCGGTTTTAGGTATGTTAGAAGTTTTAGAAACCGTGTTTTAATAAGCATAGTGTCTTAACAAAATGACATTACGTCCTTTTCTTTTCGTACAATGGCACAATGGGCACATATTACTGGTTTCGTAAAAAACGTACTTACGAACACACTGCAAAGAATTCTAAGCGCGTGATAAGCGGCACCCTCAAGAGGGCGTGGTAGATAAAAAAGCGCTGAGTTCTACAATTAAGATCTACACTTTTTGAAAGTGAATATAGAAAAACTACAAAACAACAATTATTGATAATCATATTTGCCAACTTTATGAGCAAACATTTAACCGGAATGAAGCATTTGTTAAACGTGATCTTTTCCACCACCGCAATTAAATGTACGAGATTTCGGCGTCAGATATTGTTGTTCACATAATATAAGTTACTCGAGAACGGTTTTGCTCAGAGAAAGTAGGCAAAAACTATTATCTGGGATTAATGTTTTTGATTTTTGCAAATTGACATCGAGAAACCTACAATTCTGAACTGACTTTTAGCGCTGAATTATTTACCAAGCACATATAACGACAAAAAACGGAAAGTTGGCAGCCTTGCTCAACGACGTCCGGCTGAGCGCCGCGCCGCAGTGCAACTTGCGATGCGCGCGACTGTACTTGGCACGCGGCGCATGACAAGGCGGTAAATTAGGAGACAAGCGGACCGCGTTTCCATCAGCCCCGCCCACACACACGCACATGCGTGGCGCGTGGCGATCATGAGAGGGGAGGGGACGGATACGTGCGGCTGGAACACTGGTTCGACGGTTGCGTGCTGCGAAATAACGGGCCCCGCTTCGGTGGCACAACGCCGCGCGAAGGGGCTCGTTACCAACATTACGAAACGTTAAATCCCGCACCTCGAGTAACCGTCACGCATCGCGCGACAAACAGTTGTTACACCAAGCTCACGTCTAATTGAATACTTTCGAAACCAAGCGTAAAAAAAAAAATGAACGCCAAGGTAACGTCTATAACTGCAGGTTTTTTCTCATAAATACTAGTCTTACTAAACGTGTATTGCTTAGATAAAATTAGTGACAAATAAACGCTTAACAATAAAGTATGGTGATATCTGTTTAATACAAAACTGAAGGGACCTTAAATAACATAATGATATTTGTATTAACTGAGTTTCCAAAAACTGTAGGCCTACATAATGTCGAATTTTTTCTAACACTAAAATACTACAGTTTTAAATTCTACCATGATTTTAATGTATCAATGGACATGGTATTAGAATGTTATACCTACACAAAACGCAAATATTTACCGAGTATTAAAATAAACATCAAGTTCCTCATTTTACACCAAGCGTAAAGAGAGCAGCTTTGTATGAATGAGAACATTGTAATACCCAATTCTGTATTAAAGTGGTTTCACTGCATAAGAACTGCAGAAATAAACACACACGTGTAATATGCCTACATGACAAAACGGCGTAGAGTCACTGAGGCATAATACCACAACCATATTGAATGTTCAGTGGTGTTGAATGTCACAAGTGACTTATGCCTACATTATACGCAAATCTGACTGGACAATTTCAATAAACAATTTCCAAATCGGCAATTCATCGCGCATTTAAAACAAGTGCCAGTATAGGATTTCTTGTAAATTAGCAGATCGCGTTAGTTAATATAAAAATATTTGGTATCCATACAAGTGAAAAGAAATACTATCACGATGGTTCGAAGCAATAGCATACGATACGTTTGATGTAAGATATTCGTATATTCCTTCTGTTATAGCTTATTTTTTGTACTTTGTGACTGCGTTTCAGTAATTAGTTTTTGTGCGATTCCAAATCTGAGTGCGAAATTTCTTTAATTTCAGTATTTCAGCCAATATACATTATACACACACACACAAACATACACACAAAAGAAAGAACTGGCTGTCTTGATTTCAGAAATTTTCGAGGTATTCTGAAAATAACGGTAATACAGTATTCCGCACATATGCAGTAGTTTTCGAATGACGTCCTGCATAGTCGGCATGGATGGGTACTGGCGGCGCTGGAAATGCCTGCGGGGCCCAAAAGGGCGTAAGTGCAGTATTCCACACATCTGCGATCCAATAGGGTATCCTCCAAAAGAAATGTGTGTGGTGGAACACGTGTAAAGTTAAGTAGGTTAGTGTCTACTTATTGATTATTGTCACAGGAAGTTGAAGAAATCAGAGGCGGTGGAGGCGGCACAGATTAAGAAATATATTAGTACTAGTGTGCACACATGAGACCACAGATACCCTGCTTCTAGAATTTACCAAAATTACATTCAACACACAGCAAAATTTGCAACGTAATCGAAGAACACTGATTTGCGGTTTGCCGCTCATAAGCGAAGTATCGATACGGTCTACACGCTTGCACGTATCTAGTGTCACATCGCTTCTACGTCCGAAGCGCTAAGATGGCGCGTAGTGTTTCAATTGTTTCACTGAAACTACGGGACTTCAAACAGTTGGAAGTCTGTGTCACAGAACAGTTTGGAATCTACCTTAGCAGTAGATTTTGTGACACGGTTGTGCGAAAACGCCATTGTTAGCAATGTTATAAAGAAAGCAAAAAGCATTTCCAATGAGCGTGACGTTTTTCAAAGTAGCAAAAGTTCCTCATTGAAAAGTGCTTTCTTTCCGTAAATACGTACGTCACGAGCAAGTAAAATAACAGTATACGTTGACGAATATTATAAGAAAAATAATATTCTTAGTTTCTTTCCGCACACAGAGGGAATGATCCGGAAGCTTTGACTTTACGCGTGTAAAGCGCCGATGGTCCGTATTAACATACTGCTCCGGGAATTCCTCGGAAATAGGAATGACTAAAACGCAGGCCAGTGTATAACATTTAGGATCGGACTCACATCCCGAATACAGGGTTCTCTACTTCGTAAAAGAACAGAGTTCTATGCTCTACAGTGCGAGATGGTCGAGCGACAAGTCTGGACATCAAGAGTTTCAAACTCTAAGTAACATTTGACGAAGTACTGCATCTCTCAGTTGAAACAAATGGCCCGTAGATGTCGGGACAACCGTACTGCCGGTGTCCGTGATTGTGCTCGTTGTTGCACTGAGAACTAACTCCCACTTAGCTGCACATTTGCTGGGTTATTATTGATGATCAATTTGGTGTTTATAGCCTCGCCACGAGATTATGTTGCATTAGCGGCCGCGCCGGGGGCAATTTGCGACAGGGGAGAGGCTGCACTGTACACCCATGGTTACAAGTTTGCGATCTGGAAGCATGCAAGAAAATGAGGAAGAAAGAAAATATCCAGAGGTAGCAAGTGGTGGCAGCTGAAACAAAATTGCTAGCTCGCCTTAGAAAAGTAACTCGCAAATGAAAATCATATATCCTGTTAAAATATGTTTTATAATTGTATAAGTGGATAGGTGTTCGAATTACTTCAGGTTCACAGGAAAAAAAAATTAGTGGCAATTGCAAAATATTTTGTGGGTATTTACCCAGCAAAATTTGTTTTGTAGTCATCACAAAAACCTCTTGCTAACACCGCTAAAATATTGTTGCCACCACAAAATTATTTTTTCTGTTACTACAAAATAATTTTGCCGGGAAACCTTCCTACAAAATTTTTCTTTCGGCGTTATAACTTCATTTGCATAATAAACAGTTCTAAACAATTTAAGGAGGCCGCGGTGGCCGAATGGTCAAACTATTCGCCTCCACCAAGGCGATCCAGGTTCGATTCCCTGCGGGGTCAGACCCCGGAATTTCGCATATGGGACTCGTGCCGGACGATGCCGCTGGTCGGCGGGTTTTCCCGGGGTCTCCCTTTTACTTCGCCCCTTCATTAAGGCACTACTCCATATTCACATCGTGTCACCCCTCACCAGCGCTAAAAAACCTCGATGTTGAGAGCTGACCAAAATTTCTCACTCACTCAACATTTTCATAGTTTTAAGTGATCTAACTTCCATGCGTGAAAACTTTTTTGTGTCGCTTAGTCCTTGCAAATAACACAAAATTATTTTTTATAGTAACCACGAAGAAAACATTTCTTGGAAAGTTTTAATTCTATACAGGCAAACTTTGACACTAAAAATATGCTAAAGAGTTACGCCATAAATGAATGGAAATTAATTTTGGTCATTTGTATTGGTCATACTGTTAAAAGTTATTGTCCACAGCGTACACAGATTAAATTAAATTTAAGGACTTGTGCATTAAAAAAATAACGAATTAAATTACCCGATTCGTTCATAAATCTTATTGGAATTATTTAAACAACATATGACATTTATATGCCTTCGCCTTACAATGCTCTGAATTAGTATTTACACCTAGTAATTTCAATACCTAATATTTCTTCGCAGCATATTTAAATACTTATCTTCATCACAACTTGCTGTTCCTTCAGTCACTTAACATTTGAAATGTCTCGGTGTTGGACTGATTGAATCCAGTACCCATCTTTCCTCAGTCTACGCATGTTGGCAGCAGGACACTGCCTCGCCGCTGGATCGTGTCCTCGCCGTACCGAACCTACTTCTATTACTCAACGCTGGGACGCCGTACACTCACACACAGTTATCTGACTGACCGTTAGAATGCTTACTGTCGACATACCAAGAAGAAAACCAAGAAGAAAATAAAACCTTGCTTGCTAAATATATATTCAATTATAAGTGCAATTCCTAGTATGTATTTCCCAAAACCGGATATATCGACTTTCAAAACCACATTAAAACAGAAACAAAAAAACTACACCGAAATTATCTTTCCGCATGGCACAGTTCAATTTAAGGATGCGGCTCGCCATAAGTAAAAAAAAGTTTCACTGCGCACATGAGCAGATTTTCATGCAAATACAGGCCAACTTGACCGACCTTCAGTGACACTGTCTTCCAGGACTGTCCCCCCCCCCCCCCAATTAAGCAGAGAATATTTCGAATTTCCCACGGAAAGCAATAGCGTGGTATAGGAATATTACACGAACAACTTACAAATTTTGCTCACTGACAATCGTTGTTTTTTTTACACAACTTCACTAAACTAAGATGCATGAAATACCAAACAGGCGTTTGAAAGTTTGGGAAAGTAAGCCATCTACAGAAAAAACCATTGTATTATCGTCAGCGATATAATTTACACCTAAAATTTCCGTCTGAATATCTTAAAATGATCATAAAAGAGCCAATTAATGAGGGTACAAGGCAAACGTAAATCAAGCACAAATTATTTTGGAGAGAACTGAACACGATGAACCAGGTTTTGCTACATAGCACGGCAACACAATGTCACGGCGTAACTGAATCAAGTGGAAGCAGTTGCTGTCCGTTTGACAAAATAACCGATACAACAGAATCAGATTGCTATAAAAAGAGATTACATTGATGGATTACTACTCGTAATATACTGGCAACTGTGCGAGATTAAAAAAACCGCTCCATCACGACACGAAATTCGACCTGTGCCGTGAAAATTACGCCGATGGAAATGAGCGTTGATAATTCGTAAAGATAACGCACATCGTGGTAAAAAAAAAAAGTGGGGATGGGGGTGAGGATGCATCGCGTGGTTTGGAGAGGTGAGGAGTGACGGTTTTGCGTTCTGTGAAGTGTACTTCTTTCTGGATGAACTCAATCATACAAATGAAACATTCACGTATACGGAAACAGAAACCTTTTTATGCAAATACTCGTTTAATTTGACACGAAAATGCTAACAAAAAGTACATTTTGAGTTTGACTTCAGAATCTAATAAACAGCAGTGTTCTTCAATTGAATGCTCTGGTCACTTCACCACAGATTGAACGTCTTGTACAGAAAAGAAGGAAGGGAGAAAAGTGAGCAGTACTGTAGATCAATTAAGGGCACAGTGGATGGCAATTTTCTTCACCATGATTTAATTTTTATATTTGCACCCGATATTGTTTATTCTTATTTTAGACACAAAATTTGACTAAATTGGGCTCTTATGACATTGTTTTATCTCTCATAGTTTTCGAGTAATGGCTTGTTAAAGTCATATTTTGCATGTTTCCGTTTTTCCGTTTTTAAGGACTACACTAAAACCAACTGATATACCAAACTCATAAAATCACAGTGGATAAAGACATTACAGGCTACAATGTCATGTTCATAAAAAATAAAGAATAAAAATGATTTGTATTTTTAAAAAATGCTAAAACTAAAACTAAAAATTAAAATATTAAATAATTTATTTAAATACAAATAATTTTTATTCTTTATTTTAATATCACGCGTAACGAATTAGTAATTCCGGATAAATATTTACTCATACAGTTGGCAAATACCATTACCTAGGATTATCATTGAGTATTTTATCCATATTGGCTTCGAAAAAAGAGTAGGAATCAATTGATGTTTTCAGCGTTTATTTATCTAACACACACTCTTAAGGTGGCCACCTGCCCAGGGCGTTGAAAGCCATCATCAAAGCAGCCGCC
Organism: Medauroidea extradentata; assembly: GCA_003012365.1. Taxonomy (NCBI): domain Eukaryota; kingdom Metazoa; phylum Arthropoda; class Insecta; order Phasmatodea; family Phasmatidae; genus Medauroidea; species Medauroidea extradentata. Next base: position 36,914 of record PNEQ01068551.1, on the reverse strand, counting down.
AAATTACTTAGCGTTCCAAGGGCTACCCTGAGCGACTTTGTGAAGTTTCGTCACACTCCAGAAGGATGTGTAAGTATAAAATATTGAAGAAAACCTGTTTTTTCTTCAGAGAATGATAATAGTCTTGTGCACTACTGTCTGGAAATAGACCAGTATTACTATATTTTTACTATCTCAGATTTGAGGCGAATGGCATACCAGTTAGCTGTTAAGAATAATCTTCCCAATCCCTTTCTAAGCGAAACAAAGACTGCTGCTGGTAAAATAGCCTCCATGGAGAAACGTAAGAGACGTGAAGAGCTTCAGAGTAAAGGACCAGCACCACGAACCAAAAACCAGCTCAACATGGTATCTACGTGTCTGCCAGTGTCAGAATCATCCTCCATAGGACCACGCAGGAAACAAACAAGGCGATGTTATATGAGTTCCAGTGACACCGAGGACGAAACACACGTTTCTCTTGTATCGACCGATGATGATGACAGTTCCGATGAAGGTGACTTGTCATGCCCTATTTGTGGGAAAAATTTTTCGCAGGACAAGCGAGGAGTAAATGAGTTCAGTGAACCAAATGCTACGAATGGTGTCATGAAATGTGTTCATCCGCCCCACCAAACCACAACTGTTGACCCCTAACTGTGTGAAAATTAGTGCAATTAATTATATTTGACTATGAAATCCTGTTATTATTTGATGTGATTGTTTATTTTTAATGTGTTAATATAAATATGTTTGGTTTCAGAAGGTATAAATGTCATTTTCGTTAGTTAGGAACTGCAAATAACATTTAATTCAAATTTGGAATAAGGGGGGCGGAATTAGAGAACCACTTTTAAAATTTCTAAATACACATGATATCCGTCTTCTTAGTGTCACAAAAGCTTCAATCTATGCAGTGACGATATCAGCTTCAATTGTCATTGAACTGAGTAGTTTACAGAAGTGTTTTAATATTTTTATTCCTAACCCCATCGTCACAACTACAATGTCGGCTTAGGGGGACGATAAATGGGCATATTTGAAGTTTAAATAAAAAACTGCTTGAGGCACTCATCTACCAGCCGTATGTTTATGTGAGTGAGGTGCGGCGCCAAGGGCGATGTTGACCGGCTGATATGGTGCGCTATCAGCTCGAACGCAAGACACAGAAACAGCGTGCAGTGATATCGTACATCTCGCCTGACTGACAATTTCAGTGGCGACCCCATCTTTTATTAGATAAAAGTTTTAAGCAATGACCTTTTCTTGTTCCGAGAGTGTTAACTCTAATCCCGTGAGTAGTTTTCCAGGTATAACAAGTTGGAAAAGCCAATGTTTAGTGTTTTTGAGGGGTTCCGAAATTATTTTTCTAATAAAATATGATACTTTGAGACTGCATTTCCGTCGTCATTTGAAATATATTTCCTCTTCGTACAGTGGTGCAATGGAACATGTTTAGCAGAAAAAAAAGTATTAACGTATTTATGAACATACCGCAACGCATAAGCGAGTGGTAGGCGACGCCCTCAAATAGCACCATTTTGCATCTTAAAGTCCAAAATTCCTGGGGGTTCACACCCTCATTCCCCGAAATACAGTAATCCTAGTTACGCCACTGCGCGGCAGAGCTGTAATGAAAGGCGGCGGGCGCAGGGAAGGAAGGCAGGCAAACACGGCGAGGCATGTTCCTGGGGCAATAATGAGGCGATGCGCGGGATATGAATTGGCCGGCAGAGCACCCTGGCCCGCAAAGTACATTAGGACGGGCACAAACTGGGTTTGTTTCGCCGCTCGCTGGCCCAGATGTAATATGAAACACAGGCGGGCATAGAGAGAGTCAGAGAGATAAAGAGGGAGGGAGGAAGGCTGGGTTGCCGCATTGCGACTCGCAGGCAGCCGTGGGTTGGGCCGGGGAAAGGGGGAATTAAAGATGACGAAGTATGATCCAGCTAAAGTGGCGAAATATTTCGGGAGATAACGGGAATTTAAATGGAGTCCGGATGAGGCAATTATCATGGTGGGAAAGGGGGCTGAAGGAGCAAGGGAGAGAAATATTAACCAACTGAAGAGAGGAGCAATTAACGGCCGGCGCATCCTCCACTCCGCCAACATGGCGGGCACAATTAAACACCTCCACCCCCGGGCCGGCCCTCCACACAGGGGAGTAATCTGCCGGCGCACGGATATCCCGGGGAATGAAAAACCGCGGCCATTCCAGCGTCACTACTCGCTGTCACGTGGTGCCTCTTGACGCGGGCAGGCTCGCACCACATCGAACATTATACCCCGCCTGCCCGTGGCTACCAATCAACCCCGCCCACCGCGTCTGAAACGGGCCGCCCCCTTCAATACAAGCAGCACTCATAGCGAGTATTCAATGGACTCGAAAACTGACTCCACGTCCCGCCAACGCCATTAAACTCTCCCTCTCGCGTTTGGACCAGCGATCTGCAGTTTTCGCCTACACGGAACTCTAAAGATAAAAGGCAGCTGGCAGGACGCATCACGCGACACGCATGCATCAGTATTTGAGTGAAAGTTCGCAATGGGGAGTCCGAGAAAATGATTGAGTTTAGAAAGAAAGAGCGAGTGTGTATGGCAGTCGTGTAAAAATTCACTCGAATTTCTCAGTAGGCTACGAGTCTATATTTTAGTTATAATTTAAGTCAAAGCAAGCTACATTACAATAAAACATGTAAGACCTAAATATTTAGATAAATATACAAAACTATCACCATGCTCGCAGAAACAAGACCGAATTTTCGGGAAAGTAAGCAGCTAATTTAGCGTTGGTACAATATATTTACTGGTGTTTCAGTAATCAGACTAACAAAAATAAACTTCAGGTGAGTTAACGTGCTATTCTGAAGTTTTGTGGGGCAACTGTATTGCAAGCTATGCATAAGCCCCGCCAAAACAATAACAGAGGAAAACAAGAAGAGGAAGCAGGTCGGTGTAATCGGTCGTGCGGTGGCGGAAGCGCGTGGGCTTAGCGCCGTGCAAGTTGGGCGACAGCCGCAATCCAATACACGCGGCGCGCCCACAGTTACGTCTTGTTGCATTCCCGCGCACAGCAAACTATGGCAACAATGCCGCGTTCCAGGCGAGCAGAGAGAGAAGAGGAGAGCTAAAGCCGGGCTAGTGCGTCAGAGGCCGCGGCAGTTACATTGACGGCCAAAGGAAAGGGGAGGGGCGCTGATTGAGTGAGTGAGTGAGAGATTTCGGTCAGCGCTTAACATCTTGGTCTTTGGCGCTAGTGAAGAGTGACATGAGGTATGGAGTAGCACCAGAATGAAAGGGCGGGGGAAACGGGAGATCCCCGAGAAAAACCCACCGACAACGGCATCGGCCGACACTATTCCCACATGCGAAAATACGGGGACCGACCCCGCCGGGAATCGAACCCGGATCGCCTTGGGAGGCGGGTGCTTATTTAGTTTCAGGAAATAACGAAGACGGCGCAAGCTGACTTCCGTCTTTTGCGCATGGTTTCAACATCAGCTCACAAACTGCATACGGAATGTCTTGTCCATGCTGACGTGGACTTCTCCTCGACAGAGTCACGTAAACAAACATTGAGTATACATCATCAATGCATTACAACACTGTCAAACATTATAAACAAAATATATTATTTGCGTGCACAGAGTTCTAACTAATCATCAAACCCACGTGGTTACACATTTTCGCAGGCGAAACAGGTGTTCAATACTGATGCGAGGTGAGAGGGTTTTACGGCTCTTCAAGGCCATGCTCTTTCGTTTATACTGTTTTGCGATAATTATTTTGATATCAAAAATCTGTTTGGCAGTTTTGTTTAAAATAGTTTTTACCGTTATAGGTGATTTTTTTCCAAGGAATAAATTATATGGATTCGACTAAAAAATGCAATTAACCATAATTTCGTTAGTTACATAATTAGTTAAAACCATATTATTTCCTGCTTTGAAAAAATCAGCCAAAATGGAGAACACGATTTCCAAGAAAACTGCCAGACGGATTTTCTGACATTTGCTGCTCTCGTTTAGGCGTTAAATTTAATATCGCCAAAAAATAAGTAGAAACTAGAGAGAATGGCGTTAAGGGCGCCGCCTACCTGCGCGTTAGAGGCTTAGAAACGACTGAGACATAAGGGCGACCTTGAAGCGCGCGTGAAATGCCACATCGCCTCAACTATCTAAGCGGTGAACTAGCGTGCAAGGTTCTCGCCGAACCGTTTTTACTATGGATCACTAAGCGGTGATCGTATAGACTAATACAATTGGCGGAAAGTCTGTAACTAAGTTTGGTGCAGGTCACAATTTGAATTTCGCATACATCCGGTTAGTAGCCTACATTTTGAAGTACGGACGTCTGAAAATGCCGTTTTAAACCATGTTGGAGGGCTTAGAAACAGTGTTTTTAATGAGCGTGGCATCTCAACAATCATGTTCCGACCTTGTCTGAAGTTTGTTTTCATTTCGAACGTTGGCACAATCGGCACACGTGGAATATTTTCGTAGAAAAAACCTGTTTACGAACACACTGCAACGTATTTGAAACGTGGGGAAGTAGGCGGCCTTAACAGCGAGGTCTTAAGAGCATACGAGGGTTAAATGAGGTGAAGTGGACTAGACAACATCCATGGCCGAGCAGGGATTCGTACCCAGGCCTCTCGCAACGTAGACCAGTGCCTAATCGACTACGCTATTACGGAGGCCGGCTGTTCAATACTGAGATTTAAAAATTTGTTACTCTGCGGCTGGTATGCTTGTTCGAAAGCATAGTTTAAGACGGCACAGATTCCATACTAGGAAAATATCTCTATCTTAGTTTACTGTGGTTTTCGAAACCACTCCAAGCTGTTGTTAAAATGGTTCCTCAGTGAGGCTAAGGTTAATTCCACTACAGGTTAGAAAGATCAGTGTTAAAAGTTTGTCACAGGGAAAACTTCTGCCACTTGAGCGCTGGTATCGCTAGTGGGTGAAAACTGACCAATCGCAGAGCTTTCCTTAATTTTAAGTTACATAAAGTTGATAAGTTAAAACGAAAATTGGTTTAGTTTAACTTTAAAATTAAGTTAAATGATTGCTGTCATTTCCAAGTTTATTCAAATCTAATTTTAACTACAGTTTCGTATTATTCTGGTCCCTTTGCGATAGCAGCGAAAATAGCGGCAGAAATTTTCTCTATGCCAAACTATCCCATAAGAAAACACATTTCCTTTCTAACATGTAGTATAATTGACCTTAGGCCGTGTTCCAACTTAAAGAGTACTCTCTGGAGAGATCACTATTTCGCATTACCACGAGAGAGAACTCTCTGGCACTCTCGCTCGCTCCAATTGGGACGATGCACTCTCGTGTTTGTAAACAAACGATGCAAAGATAACAAGTGCGTAAATTTTATTAATACTACTTATAAACCCATAGAATATATTTTTAGGCAATTCAAATAATAATTTTAAAATTACCAGCGTCGCATTTCAAGCAGCAAATAACTGTTTATATGAGATGCCGCAATTTAAACGTATATTGAGGCAGACAATGTTTACACAATTTCTCGCCATGATTAACGGTTCATTGTAAGTAAACATTTTGTATCAATATTGAAATATTAACAATATGTGCCACACATTTCTTCAATAACCACAAACCATAGCTGTAATCAGGATGGCGTGTGCCAGAGAGAGCGAAAGAGTGCAGCGAGTGAAAAGTTTCGCTCTCTCGCTGTACTCTCGCCCTTTCGTACTCTCGTCAACGGATTGAGACGACCAGAAAGCACTCTCTCTGACGTGGTCGCGCGAGAGAGTGTGCGAGAGAGCACACTCTGAGTGAATTGAGACACGGCCTTAGTAAGACCGTGGCCGACAGCCCGCCCCTAACCCTACTTTCTGTACGTTTGGAGTTGTGAGACTTGTGTCTTATGACCTTACTGGTGATGAGATGTTACGCCCAGTGCAAACCCATAACAAACCCATTTCATCATAATAACGCTCTGCGACACGCTATCAGTTAAGTTAACACATAATAAGCTAACATTAAAATACAGTATTCATGCTAACTGGAATGTATAAGTTTAAAAATAACATTGGCTGGATTTCCCTTGATATAGTGTCAGTGAATTATAGTTACAAATGAAATAAGATTATCTTCCTTGAGTATATACCTATGTGACAACAGGTGTCATAGTAGAAAGTTTAACGTCTATAGGAATTTCACAGCGTCAAGTGAAAGCCCCATGGATACTTGTGTCATTACGGCAATGGCAATTTTCATTTTTATGCACGGGGAAGAGAAACGCACTGCTTGAATAATAATGTCAGCGTGGCTTTCGAAAAACATTAGTTAACCGCGAAGCAAATTTACAACAAACAATTTGTATTTGAGCGTTTAAAGGTTTCATTTATAAGAAATTAACACTTTTGTTTAGTGATAAAAAAAGTAGACACGTAATCATAATATTATGCGGATCATATACAATCGAGACGAATTAAAATCTGGATTTTTGTTTGATTTAAAATTTAAAAACAAATCAGTCATTTGCTACCCCGGATTACGAAAAGCAATATATTCACAGAAATAATCTGAGAGAAAAAATTTTAGGAAGTCCACTGTTGTAATGCTACCATTTGTGCACTACTACACTTATAGACGTCGTAATAGGGAAAAAATTACCAAGGCAACTAACATTTTTTTTTTTTTTTGGGAATTGGTTTAAAAGATAATAAATCTCAATGTGTGTATGACATTTTGGGGGATGGGATAGATGGCGCCAGACAGCCAATAAACTCCGGAATAAAACCAAAATCCTGAAAAATTATGTTTCAGACTTCAAATTCATCACACTATGGTAAATTAGTGCCATTGAAAAAATGTATAACCAACAACCAATTACCACCTCACCCTGCTAACTGCGTAAATATAACCTACCACTAGATAGCTAGTCACTACGGCAAAAGGCAAGCTTATGAATGAAGTTCACTATAACTGTCAATAAATATTACACATTTACAAACTCAAAAATCATACACGTTCACCTGCTACTACAGTCGGAAGCTAGAGATTCCTTATATCGAGGTTGTTCACAAGTGTTTCAGGAACTGTAAAGTTCAGTTAGTAGCTATCGACAAAATGTCACTGGTTTGCTTCTAGTTACCTAAAGAAACAGCTAATATGGAGCCAACCATATGCGTGTCTTGTGCGTCACTACGTAATGAGTTTTCATAGCATAATACCTCAACGACGGTGACGGTAGATCCTCCCTAAAGTTCAGCTAGACCTCCCAGGTCCTCGTCGTAGGTGTCAACACTGGGGATCTTCTCATACATCGCATTTAAAAAACACGTCTGTACTGTTTCACATCCACATTTACTCTCTCTCTAAGTTACAATACCACTGTTTGTTTGCAACGAGCAAATAATTGCTCCCGTTTCCATGTAATACGGTGAATTTTTTCTCCTTTTACAGTTCCGCCAACTCACTCGCAAGAAATACTCAACTAATTGTCCACCATTATTTAAGCATAATTTAAAATTAATTAAAGAAAATAAACATACATTATGCCCTTTGACGGAATCATACACAACATAACAACAATTATACTACACGGAGAGTGAAATGTTAGTACGGGGTCCAAATTACGTTTGCCATTAAAATGAAGTTCATGAATCGTTCATGGTTAAAACACATTAGGTTAGCTTTCTGAAATTGGACTAGTATCCGTACATAGTGACATGTTACAGAGGGTACCCCAGATTTTAATAAATGACGCATTATAAGAAGGTACATTTAATATTCCCAACATTGAAAGTAATAGTCATCGTAACAAACATAGTTTTGTAATAGTGTTTCCTAAAATAAAGGAAGGTGTTAGAGAAGATTTGTGTATTTAATGAACACAGCAAACACTTTTAAAACTTCGCCGCATATCCATTTCCATTGTAAGATTGTAATCAATAGCCTTGTAGATGGTAGGACCGACTTCAATATTTTCAGCCCTGCTCACAATGGGAACACCGATTCTGTCAGAGGATCTAACTTTTCTAAACCGTGTTCACCACTGAAGATTCGCCGTCTGAGAACAAATGATGTCTGCGTATATTCTTTACAAATCTTGGAAGCAGAGAGATACAGAAAAAAGAAAAGTCACCAAGCAGATGGGATAAAGGGAAGACGTAAGTCACAGAAACTGTGTCTGACTACTACAAAAAAAGCTGGCGCGCATCAACGAACTTTTTGTATCTGGCAGAGCTCCTTCTTTCTTGTTTTTTGCTTCTCCCTGGATATATACATAATGCCTTCTGCAAACTGGACGATGACGCCTCTTTATACTCATCAGCAGTAGTAAATCTTGAAAGAAACAGGATGCACACGCTGATTCTAAGTCTCATCAACAACTGCGAATACATAAATCGGAGATAAAAAGGAGAAAATCACTTATAAAAAATATCCCACGCACTAAGGTTAACTGGAACAGTCCGCGTACAAACAAGAAGTTTATAACTCATGTTATGTTATACTAGCAGAACCCTGCGGACAATGTCCTGCCAGTCTAATGTCTATATATAAAAATTGATGTTGGTCGAATTGCAACCCCCCCCCCCAACTCTTTTTCTCTAATGCCCAATATGCCATGTGAGGACGCTAAGAATAGAATTTGAGGCGCTGCAGTGCCATCTAGTGGCGAGTTACTGTATAATTTATATCGCTTAGATATATTCTATGATCAAATATCCAATGAAACAAATTTTCATTGCGATCGGTTGAATAGCATAGAAGTTGAAACGATGCAGCACTATTTAGTGGCTAGGTAGTGAGTCAGAGTAAAATAAATATATTAAAAACCTTCGCCATGAAAATATATACATGTGCAAAGCTTCATGGTGATCGGTCAAACATGTATACCAACATCTATATACACAAGATGTCCAGAAACAAACGCATAATGAGCAAACCACGCGAATCCTGGACTGAATTGGAAACGAAAATGTTAGTGGTAAAATGTTGTACGGCAACATTTTACGTGAACAATGTGGCAACACTGCACGGACAAAGTCAGCTCTTGCGCTCCAAGACCAGGTATTAGTTTATGTATGTTACGTCAAGTAAACGTAGAATATTGTACGGACTGCACGGGATTATAACCTGTACCCATAATATGCACGTCAGAACAATAATAGTAAGATAAGTAAGATATAAGATATATGTGGAGCGCAAAGAAGGGACTAACTACGGTGCTGCGTTGTCACATTGTGCATGGAAAATATCCTCGAACAACATTTTGCCAACAACATTTTCGTCTCCAATATAGCCCAGGAGAAGCGTGGTGTCCTTATCGTGCATTTGTTTCTGGACAGCCTATATATAGCATGTCCGCAAAGTCATGGTGCTCTTTTGCATTTTGACCGGTCACAGGAAATCTACGAAACAAGAATGAAATGTGAAATATCTATACCAAATGAAAGAAAAACTCATCAAATTCAAATTTCGTGCCTATACAGTGCTGTTCGATTCGATGCGGCTTCCATTTGTTGTCCTACACACATCTAAATGGATGACCATGCACGATGACTTTACCGATACACTGTGTGTGTATGTATATATATATATATATATATATATATATATATATATATATATACACACACACACACACACACACATACACACACACTGGATGTTAATGAATGACGTTTAAAATATCCCGTAGCGAGATAGCCGACATTGAGATAAGATATTTAATACGTAAGACACTTGCGGTCGCAATAGTCGGGAAATGCCTTAAAATAGGTGACTAAATGTTGAACATATGGTATCACAGATGCCACGCATGGCTGCATCTGTGACTGCCAGGCGTAGCGGTCGTGTTGCAACAAACCAATTGATTGTGTCCACTTTGCAGTGTACCACCTGGCCAGCGTGTGCTGCTCCACATTAGTGTCAACTAACTCTTCGCTGATGCGCAGGAAACGTACACAAACACTCTGCAGAAGACACAAGACTGGAACACAGTAAACTGTGCGCGTAAGCAGCTCCTGAACCCTGTGTGTCTCTACCTGATGACGGCTACAGATCCCAGTTCCCGAAACGTCATTCTACTGTCTGTCTGGAATACTACTGTGTTTTGTTTCGTCCCATCGTTGTGTCGCATGTCATTTTTCTGTTCGTGTCTGATATAATACTAGTTTTGTTTCGCATCATTGATGTGTCGTATTTTTTTTTATTTGTGGGTCATACATTTTTTGTTTGTCTCTTTGCCAAAGCAGACCTCAAACATGGTTGTCTGCCTTACCGGTGTCTTCGGTTTTTCTTTTGATTATTAATTTTAATTTGTATCTTCTTATCCTTTTGTCCTTGTTTTTATGTGACACGATTCCATTTATGAAATTTTATGTTGTGTACATATCCTATTGACTAAAGCATACTCTGCCTATTTATGTTTTTCCATTATCTTCATTTTCCTTTGACAGTCATCTATATCGCAATAGAGTATGTCCAAGACACTAAATACAGTCAAAGACAACCTAGTTTACGATGCTATAAGCCACGTTAAACTTGCTGACATGCGTTTTTTTTAAGTAATCACCTGGACTGAAAACCAACAGACCTTACCGTCTCACACAATCTTATGGCATATCGGAATATTAAAGATACATTTCCAGGGACAAATAGTTCTCATTATTTCAAAACCATAACAAAATTTTCTGTAGGACAAGAGGGCTGAGCTGAAATAAATACGTTCTGTACGAAACATAATTCAACTTACAGGTTTATGTGCGTCATAAGCCCATATTTATCATGGTTAGTTACGATCCCATCAGAGGAATGATTTAAAAGTTTATTTAATTAAAATAAATATAAAAATCTTGGAATTACTTGAAACATGAAATAAGGATAGCTGAAAAAGAACCAAACATTAGGTTCTAACTTTTGCTGTACGAAAAACACCTAGTGGTTCCTTCTTTCCTCCGAGTGCAAGCTGTGCTGACGGAAACACCGGACGGAACCAACTAGTAGATGGTTCGATTAGTATTGTGCCCATATATCCTGCTCCGAACATCATAATCGCTACGGACCACCATCAGGTTTCCCCTGACTTCGTCCTGGCCAGACATAGTTCACCATATTTGGGGTCCCAACATTAATAACACCTATACTCGCAATCGGTAGGGTCCGGTTTCGATTTCAAGCCCATGAGATCGGTTTGTCATTATGACCGATTCATTTCCCAGTTCTTGCTCAAAGACAAATAAAAAGAAAATAAGTACATGAGTCATATAGGCATGGCCGGAAGGTATATATAGATAACCGAATTTGCCAAACAGTTCGCAACCAATAGGTTTATTTCTCGACCACCGAACTTGCGAGTTAATGGTTGTAATAAAAGAAAAGCATTGGCCTAGGTAAATAACATTACATTTAAAAACATACGTTATTTGCAACACCCGAAGGTGTATAATAATGTGGGGCTAAAGATGTAAAGTAATGAGCAGCTTATCGAAAAGACGAATCACGGCAGGCTTAGTGTAAGCGAGATACTGCAGTGGAAGAAGTTTGAAGGTGGCGGTGAAAGCTATATGGCAATCTTTACCACTGGGAAGGTGAGGTGTTCCGGGGAGGAGATAGACGGGGGGAGGAGACGGAAACCAGTGGGGTGGCTCCACAAAGCTGGGGGATTTTCCCTTGGGCCCGAGTGGCGCACAGCCTCCTATAAGGAGCAGGAAGAAGTCGCGAGGATCTGCAGAGGCTCACAAGCAAGCCTAACTCTCGTACATCTGTACTGTGACTCGCGCCAGATACGAGGAACACTGCGACAATGGCCAGATTCACGACGCAGTTCCACCACAACTTGGTAGCACAATTATTTGGTGGGTGAGGGAGACTAGACAGGATGATTAACGAGGAATTACCGTCACACATAGATCTTTTACCTTGCATCTTATTGAGCAAAATATTATAACACACACGGATCCCTGTTTAGATGAAAATCGGCAGTAGTGCTGTTACGGCTCGTTTACAGACGGTGATTTGGACGGCTGGGGGGGGGGGG
>PNEQ01068551.1:0-24805 GCA_003012365.1 Medauroidea extradentata | reverse complement strand
CTATGACCCACATGTAAGATATTTTTGCTCCAAATAATGTAATGAATAAGCCCTGTGTATGACGATAACACCTTATAAATCACCCTGTATACTGTATGTGTGTGTATATATATATATATATATATATATATATGAGAGAGAGAGAGAGAGCTAGAAAGTTATGTTCTTTCGTACTTTCAACATTAAAGAACTGCTGCTGCCAGGCCCGGATAATGGAAATGCGTCTGTGGCTATCTTCGTTTTACTAGCGGCGGGCCTTTGTCATCATTGACAATGTCTCTGTTTGTGTTTAAGTCCTTGTTGTGCTTGTTTACATTTCTCTGTACTTGTTCCTTTCTCATTTGTATGCTGTGGTTTTTTACGAGTTTGTTTTCTTCCTTTTCCCTTGTTCATGTGAAGCCGGTTTTATTGCTCTTTCATGTGGCGTGTGTTAATTTTTGTAATGTTTCGGCGGCTCGCGGGTGTTATTGATCCCATTGTCAGCGCTCCCCTCAAACACCGCTGCTATTGCTTCTAGCGGACGCTTTATTCATGGACCGGGGTACATGTTTAGTGCAGGGACGTACAGATGCGGCTGGCTTGGTTTCCGCTGTAGGATTCATTATATGGCAGCTTGTTCTCCAGTTAGAAATATGTGGGAGGAATACTGATGTCGATGTTCCCTTGTTTTCTGCCCAGTCAAGACGTTCAAGTAACGGACTTTAGGGGATGTTCGAACGAACACATATTTACTACAGTCTATCTCTAGAAAGCATCGTAATTACAACAGTCATATTTCACAGAAAGGTAGAGGTAAACAGGCATAGCAGGATTATTTCCCCCCCAGAATACAACAGGCGCCGAACGGGATTTTTCTTTGGAAGAGTACTGCCAAAAATTTGGACTTATGACAGAAACAAACTTTTACATTAAGACGCAGTGGTTGTTGATGCATGCAAGAAATTATAATTAGGAGTGACCACAGTTTTTTCGCCAACAAGTGATGTATTTATACAGAAACAAAGTTTCATATGAATAAGTTTTTAGCGGTTTTATAACACACATATTTTTAATAATCTTTGAGAAAAAAGTAATTACCATTAGCAGAATATATGTTTTATCGTAACATTGGGTAAAATACCTTTACTTAAGTTGGCAGCAAGTAAGAACCTGTAGGTAGGTACTTACTGGAATGTAACGTCTTGTCGATAGCGATGTCATTAAGGGGGAAGTTGCACTAAAAATTTTTATTGCTTAAAAAATTGTTTATTTGTACAAGATATAGTTTGTTTTTTGTAGGCATATATTTTTACTACGTTTTATTGCAAACGAAAATTTTTTTAGCTTTCGCAGTTTTTGTAGTATACCTTATTAATTTCATAATTTGCAAAAAAAAAAGTGTTGTGCATTAAAGGAAAACCAAATTACAAACTTAAAAACCAGATTGATTAGTTTTTGTATTTTAAAAATATTTTTTTAAGAAATTAAGTATTCTTTTTATTTTAAATTCACTATTCTTTTAAATACAAAAAAAAAGCCAATGCGATTTGTAAAGTGTCATAGTCCATGGCACAGTTTTTCAGTGTGATTATTTCATTTCTGTAAGTACGTTGGTTTTCCTTTAATGCACAAAACCATTTTTTGCAAGTTTTGACTTTAAATATGGTATAAAACAAAACTATGAAAGCAAAAAAATATTAGTTACAGTAAAAAAAAGTCACATATATGCCTACAAAACAAAGCATATCTCGTACAAATAAAAATTTGTTTAAAACAGTGAACATTTTCAGTGAACAGCCCCCTTAAAGACAGAATCAATTATTCAAACAGATTGGAAACGATGAGGGAATAGGCAATTCCCTGCATAAAGGAACCATCACTAGTCGGGAACGATTTCGGAAAACCTAAGAAAACCGACATCAGGATAGTCGGACTGGGAACTGAATCCAGGTCCTCCCAAATACGAGTCCAGAGTAAATTACCACTCCACCACCTTGCTAGTTATAGGAATATTTGTTATAGGTTTTAACATATTATGGAGAAGGTATTTACTAACGGTTAAATAAATGGCCAACGGATTAAATTTCTTAATATACTTTCTGTGCTCGGCATGAGTTGCAATACCCTATTGACTATTTTTCACTACATTTTTGGCTGTCCCGTTCTGCCAAGCGAGGTGGCACAGCGGCAAAACGTTGGGCCCGCATTCGGAAGGATCCGGGATCAATCCCCGCCTCCGGCAATCCTGATTTCGGTTTCCAATGGTTTCCCGAAATCACTCCAGGTGAATCCTGGGATGGTTTCTTATCAAAGGCCATGGCCGACTCCTCTCCCAGCTCCTGTTATTGCACTACGTTGTGTGTGGTCCCTGATGACCTCGCTGTCGACGAGACGTAAAGCTCATAGGTCTATTACCTTACCTTACCGTTCCACCCCTGTACCCCGTATTGCCCCCGCTCTGCCACAAAAGTACAATTTTTTTTTTTGGCAGAAACCTTTGCGGGCATGCGCACAAAAACTAACCAAAGTTTAACCGCAATCGCATGACTGGTATAGGAACGCACAGAAGACGTGAAAAAAATAAAATAAACGTATTTTTTTATTTTACAAGACATTTGAATTCTACAGATGGCTACTAGAGATACCCGGAAATATAATATCTTCTACGCTGCAAAAAAAGTTTATTGGCCATCATAAAATATTTTGTCATTATGGACCTTACGAAATTTTTTTGTGGTGACTACAAAAATTGTTTGCTGTCCCCAATAAAGCTTTGCAGTGACTGCAAAAAAAATTGTAGTTACCACAAAATACTTTGGTGAGGTCCTTATTGACTAAACATTTTGTGGCCTCCACAAAATTGTTTTTTTCTGTGTACGTATGGAGCATAGATTCACAATTTGGTAAGCGAAAAGTTCAAGCACTAAGGGTCGTATCTATAGACCTCTTTCGAGTGACAACCAACTGCTCACCAATGCTTTCTCTATGGGGATAGCAGTTAGTTCTCATTCGAAAGACGTTTATAATATCGGCCCTAAATGTCACAAGTGCTCGAATGAAAGTGAAATACCTTCATTGAAAGTCACGTATGATTTACCATGGCCAACTGAACATAAATTTAAATATTACTTAATTTCGCCATTTTACCGTTATTTCGTCGCTGGATAGAGAAACTATCATTTTCACGCCAGTAAAGTGGTACAATAAAAATACGTATACACATTAATATATTATTATACCTATACCAATTAATATGTAAATGTGAATTATAATAAACGCGTAGCATTTTTATTTGTCAACATTTTAAAAACTACTCCTTTGTTTACTGCCAAACTTTCTCTTCTTTTCTGTAAATTTTAAAATTGCTATCTGCATGCACATACACAATAATCCATGGTCAATATTTCTTGTTACCAAACATTGATATGAAAAGTGTTCAATTAGTCGTCAACCATACAGTATTTACAAGTCGTAGGTCGAAAGATAGCATCCATAGCCAGATCGGTTACTAATGTCGATTACGTAGCTCACGAAAACTCGGCACTGTCTGAAGACACGTCGCGGGTGGTTATCGTGCGGGAGATATAAAGCAGCAGACACGTAAGTGCCTGGAAGGGCGCGAGTAAAGCTGAGTGTATTTTATTGAGCGATCATTTACTCTAGACGCAAGAGTCGGAAGGTAGGTGTACGCCCTCCAGAGCGGGTTTATCAGGCGTGGTAAGGGCCATTAAAACAGCTTAGCACCTGCCGCCCCTCGACTGCTGAGGGTAAAACATAGCTCGCACCGCAGCACCACGGGGGCTTTGGTGGAGTCACGAGAAACCCCTGTTTACACAAACCCTCGAGGGCACAGCAATAACGCAACGACACCAACTCGCCCTTAATTATTATACGTATATATCGCATCACTTCCCACATAAGTATTTATTGTTGTTCCAAACCGTCTTTAAGGCACATAGACGACGGACGAATTACAAAAATTCTCAAACGAAATGCCATCAACAGTATTGGATTCATAATTCCGCATTTTAGAAACATTTTTTTCCCATAGGACGGAAACAATTTTGCGAGGCTTTCAAATGTAAAAACGTACTGAGGAGGAATTTAGACGAACAAACAAGTCCTAAATATTAAAATAACTAGTAATGGGCGATCTCATCCTTTTGCACACCCACGTATACAGGTGCAATATTATATATCTTTTACCTTAGCATGTCGAATTACTGATAAAAAAAAACAACAGTTACATAAACAAACACAACGAAAATTTAAATGCGAGTGGCTGCACTCGCCAACATAGTTGGCTCCACTAGACTCCAGCCTCTGTGTCCGAGGAGTTAAACAGCCTAAGTTGTTGTGATGTGTAACAAACATCGTCATATGAAATAAATTGCTCATGCTTAATTCAATACTCATGAGATCTAAATAGTAACAAATTAATTACAGGCTACAACTAACTTTATGATATTTCGGAACTAATGGAAACGTAACCTCTGCATTAAGCTTACATAAAATTATTTCCGATATTATAGTTGTTAATTGTTTTGATATCAATACATGCGATATATCTATATCGACCTTTAATATTTTACACGACACACCGCATTACTACTGATATGTTAAGCATGTATCGAAATATCTATAAGTTTTCATCGCAAGGCCCTGTATGCAAGAAACGACGCACTGGGATCATGATGTTTTTGTTTAGAATCCCGAGTTAGTTATTAACGTATTTTCTTTGTTTTAGTTAACGCAGTAGGCCTACGTACGATTTTTAATTTTATTGCAGATGAATATTTTATAATTGCATGAAATCGCATGTTTAATCTGTCTCTCAAGAATATATTGCAATTCATTTTCATTACGCAATGATTACAATTGAAATGGTGACTTTTACATCACGAATGATTACTCAGTCAATACTTGAGTAGGTAAACAATAATTTAAAAATCTGAAAATTAACAGGAGCGCAAGTATTTCAACTATATAAGGTTGAGGAGTTAAAGTCATTTAACATATCCAGTTGAAATCAAAGCTCATATAAATACTTCGCAAAAATTATATAAAATAATGTGTGATTGGATACATGTTTACGGACTACCATTGGCACTCATACAGAAAAAATAACACTCGCCTAATTTCCACACAAAAATGTCCATACTATTTTTTATAGAAAAATAAACGAAGCCAGACAACTTGGAATGCGTCGGCTGTGCTTAGTTACAGCTGCATTTATTTCCAAAATTATATAGTAATCACGTAAAAAATATTTAGAGCTGCTATATAGGAAAAACCAGCACGATTATAAAACACTCAGCTGAATCGGGAATTATGGGTAACATCTTTCGCGCCCTTCCTTACCTAGGATGGCTCAGAGAGCAGTATCTCCGAAATAATAAATTATTCTAATTTTCACTGAACACATGAGAACCAACAAAAGTAATTTAATAATGAAATGTTTCACAAAAGTAATAACCGTGATTCAAATAAGGATGAATATTAAATGTTGGCGTTAAAAACTCCTCCAAAATACATTGTTAATTTGATAGTTATAAAATTTTGCATTATATTACATTTATTTCTAAAAAAAAAAAAAAAAAAAAAAAAAAAAACTACGAAACCTCTGAAACTAGTTTTGTCAGTTTTTGGAGTAACACAGATAAATTGATGCTGTCTCCTAGATGTCAGCTCAAAAATCACACGTAATTACGCCATTGCCACTGTCACGGTATGGATTCGATGCAACCAAATCCAAGAGACTGTGAGTGACGGGTTAAAAAAATACAGAAATTAGGAACTATATTAGGGATCAACTAAGCTAAACGACATTACAATCCTTTGCTAAAAAATAAGTAATTAATTGTTACATGTATGGCAATCTAATAACGGATAAATTTTCTAAAAACACCATACAGAATGACCATTATTTAAGAGTGGTAACACTGGCCACTCTAAAATATCCGGCTGTAGGGGCGAGAACAGTTATCTAGACGAATACCTCATCTGAATCAGTGTAGAGTAATCCCGTGGAAGGGTCAGTGTCACCTGACATGAATTACGGCTGGTGAAAAAGTGGAGCAATTAGAAGTGTAGCAGTTGCCGATGGCCAGCTAATTTTTCAGTTTTTACCATGGGTCATTAGATCTCTTCTCCATTTCGAAAGCATTTCATTACGAAGTACGCTATTTTTCAACAAGCTACTGCCATTAACCTTTGTTTGAATATCCGTTATAGGCATGGGGAGATTTTAAAATTAGGTCGTATAAACATCGAGGCGGTATTTCCCAATACTAATCCAGTCCTCGTAATGACATTCATAAAGTATAACAGCAGGCCTGAAGAAAGGAAAGGAAAAGGAAAGTTGACTATTAACCTCCGTATTGTAGCCACGCAAACAGTAGCACGCAAACAGAGCATTTATCAGGCTGTAAAAAATTAACGCTGAGACTGTCAATCTTCTTCATGAATCTCCAAACGAGTAAACACTCTTCAGGAGTTGAGGCCCATGAATTATTTACAACGGGAAGCATTTAAAACTCTTCCGAAGCGATACACAAATTATAACTCGATGGATATCATGAATACGCAAATGCACCTAAATTAAAGAGAAGATGGTGTATGAATAAGAATGTTTACGTCATCGATTTTGTGCCGACCGTGCGGCAGGCTTTTTTTTTTCATGCACATAAAAGCGAACCGTTTTTCACAGACGGGACAATCTGCGATGCAAAAATTACGATGTATTAAGAAAGTGCTACGTTAGAAGACAAATATTAACGTAGTATTTACAGCTGTTAAAAAGCCTTCAAAAAGTACATAGTACATCCTATGCCGGCGTAAACGCTAGGGCGAGTGTAGTTCACCTAACATCACACTTCCGAAGGAAATCCGAATGTGTGTATTCAGTTTTCGAAGCAAGGCGTGACACTGAACTCTAGAACGAAATGACAAAAGAACGCAGTGGTGGAGCAAGAGATCAGATTGGCCGTCGGCAACGTCCGTCTTATTTTATCGAACTCTGGCCGCCGTAATGAGTGGCATAGGCGTAACGTGAGTCAACATTTTGGAAGGGGATCCCACACCCGTAAAAAATTGTATGGAGAAGGGAGATGGCACATTTCCTAAAGCATTTTTGTACACCTACGACAACTTCAGGAGTTTTTTTTTTGCAATACATAGATTAACGTCAAGCTCGCACAAAATTAAATATTTATACCTACTTGCAAAATTTTCGTTTTACTAGAAAAATAATTTTTAATTGCTATAGATTAGAGAGCCAAGCTTTGCATACCTCTCTCTACAAATATTTTGAAATGCTTAATTTCTGACACTGCAAAGTGATACTTTGCGCTACAATGCGGTCACATTATCATTTAGAACAGAAATGCTTTTCAAAAACTTTCTCCGGAAGAAAAGTTTTAAGAGGGACCAGACTTTTTATTTATCAAATGAAACAAGTTGAGACACATAATATTACAGTACATATTCATCCTAACAAGTATAATAAATTGGCTTTATAACTTCCTTTTCCACTAAATTCCACCAAAACCGACCTTCATTCAGTATAATAATTAGAGTTCCAGATATTTCGCGGGTTCAACGACTATCAGCCTGGACTGCACAGTCCTGTGTACACTATGTCCTCAGCTACTTGTACATTGGCTGCTGCTACACCGAGTGGCCAGTTGTACATTTGACGATTTGCCGCGGGAGGTCATGAGTGTTTTATGCATGTCCGCCATTGGTTCGGAGTCCTCAAGGTCTCGTTTAATAAACAATGACCCGATCGAAAAAGATTCCAACATATACATTACAGAAATCCAACCTCTCCTCAGTTGAATCCGCGAAATTTCCGGGACTCTAATAATAAGGAAAAGGAAAGAGAAATCAAGTAAATAAAATGAAAATTTCCGGTGCAGGTTTTCACGAATTTGCGTGAAATACACGTGAAGGAAACGGCGGAGGGAAATGATCCCGGAAGCGTATTTACGCCTGAAGGCAGCTGATACATCCGGCGGTTAATGCTAGCTGCACGCAGCTGTGAATAACTGAAGCGTAATCCGCGTTGCAGGCAGACCCTAGAGAGTCGCCGGGCAGGTAGGCTCCATAATAGATGGCGAGCAGGAGCAAGCCCCTGGCAACGCTACCAGCCCGCACAGCAATCTAGCTGAGCGGGATGCCTACATTCCTTCACCCGTTCTCTGCGGTCAGCTCGCACAGAAGCTAAGGTGTCGGGAGAATATCCGTCAAATCTTCGTTGATTTAAATTTATGCGTATTTCCGCCTGGATGGAGGTATTTTGCGCACTCGAGTCCTAGAAGTGCGGAGAGCTAAGAGTGACACAAATCGTGCACCATTTTTGTTGGTTTTATTATTCCCATTGCAATAATCGTTCAAAGATCACATTACCCTAGTCTCTTGGGCGCAAGTCAATGACCTGACATGCAGTTTTCTCATATATGACTTGCCTCTATGAAACAGTCAGTGGTGACTATTATTTTATGACGTAATATTTGAGATAGATTTGTGTTGTACGGGCCCATACCTTACTAAATACAATGAACCAATATTATTTTGTCTAAAAATTGCCGCAAAAACACATATTTCCGCCATTTATGACAGCGAGAAAATACGTTTCATAAACCGAGGACCTGGAAAGTGCATACACGCGTATAACGTTCTTTGACTGATATTACCTAGCAGACATCGATCACATTTGTTGAGAAGTTTTCCAATAAACTTGTGTCGGCCGAAGCTCTTTGCACACCATTCGGCGGTTTGGGCATACGGTCACCTTAAAGTAGAATGTCCATACCTGCAACACTACTGCATAGTCACTAGTATTTTCTGCAGTTCAACGGCAAGTAAAATACTAAGAGAGCCGTCAAGTTTCACTAAATATGTTATAAAATCTCTATATGACCTTCAACTACTGCACAAATGTCAGCAATACGACAGCTGTTACATGGGAGCCATATCATAACGAAAATTTATAAAATTATAGTGATTTTTTCGGAGCAGTCGTATTAAATATATGCCACATTTAACAGTGCGCATAAACTTGTCTCAAACGGAAAAAAAAAAAAAAAAACGTCATTGAGAGAAGGCCGAAGCGAAGGTATGTCCCGACACCTATATACGAAAGACACAGCAGTCACCTAAATAGACCTGAAGAACGGATGAGGTGAGGTGAGATGGTAGTTGGAGAAGAAACTGAACAATTCATATAAATAACGCTAATTAACTGCCACGACCACTACGATTCCCAAATGCAAAAATTGAGACGAACCAGTCCAAAATCGAACTCAGATCGTTATGATTGAAGGCGAATGATCCGACGAGTTCACAATCGCGCCCTAACTTTATTTTCAAGTAAGGTGTGTAAAATACTCTAGTTTAGTCAGCTGGCTGTGCTAAAGAATTAAGGTATATGCCTTGTTCATTCTCACCTCGCCCGTAATACAAAATATCTATTTCCAAGAACGATTATTAATCTACATTCTTCCTAAACGTTTGGAATCTGGTCCAAATAGATGGAAATGACAATAATAGAATTTCAATCATAGGGTAATTGAAGCATAGAAATAAATGGGATGAGGTTGGAGGAAGAAAATGAGAAGAAATATTTGCAATAAAGGGTCTAGGCGATGCTGGGCCTGTGATAATAAAACGTTCAGCAATATGATTTGCTGAGGCGAAGAATTGGAATATTTCAGACCGGTGGGTACGAAGCTGGAGGGAGAAAGTGAGCCGGACGGAAAGGGGAGGTAGAGGAAGGGTTAATCAGTGTAAAAGTTGGCAGAAGGGGTCGGGCAAGAAGCTGCCTCGCCCGGTCGGGGGGAGTGCTCGGGTTTATCGGCGACTGCAAGACGAGCTGTAATCCCGCCAGAGCAGCCATTACTGCCACCCGCCGTGCCTTCCTCCCAGTCCCTCGCGCGCTCCAGCTTCATTACGATAAACCAGTGGCTCAACGACGATCCTATATACATCACTGCCTTAATACACTCGGCTTACTGCGCCCTGCTTCACCCAGACGACTGTCAACTCGGCCCGCCAGCATAGACTCGTCTGTGCTCGCCGGGGACGTCCACTCTTCTGCTGAGAAGTGTTCTAGACGCAAGTTGAGCGTCTTGCACATAGAGGCGATGTGGCGAGAAAGCAAGAGACGATCATAAGGTAAGGTGACCGTCTGTCCTAGTCACCGTGCGGCGTGCACAGCTTCGACAAAGTAGAACACTTGTGTATAACCATTTCAGGTATACAACAACTTTCATCGCTATGTTTTTATTTTTTATTTGTACCAGATGTATATTTTTATATAAATTTAGACACAAAATATTACTAAATTTTGCTGTTATGACATTTTTTTCCTTCCATAGTATTCGCGTAATGGCTCGTCAAAGTAACTGTTTTAAGGACAACACTAAAACCAACTAACATACCATACTGAAAAAAATTCACAGTGGATAAAGATGTCGCAGGCTAAAACTTTTCGTTGATAAAAAAATATTATTTTTTTTATAATTTACATAAAAATGCTAAAATTTAAAATAAAAACTTAAAAAATTTAATAAATTTTTAAAAGTACAACAATATTTTATTTTACGGTTTAATATAGGTGAATTTTTTGCCTATAACGTCATTATTTACTGTGAATTTTTTCAGTTTGGTAAGTGAGTTAGTTTTAGTGTCGTCCCTAAAACCGTAAAATGCAAATTTCGACTTTAAGTAGCCATTACGCAAAAACTATGAGAGATAAAAAAAATTATAAGAGTAAAATTAAGTCAACTTTTGTGTCTAAAATAGAAAAATATTTCTGGCTCAAATATAAAAATAAAAACATGGCAATGAAAATGTCTGTAAACAGTGCCCTTTTTTTAAAGCATATTTTTTAGATGCTGAAAATAGGTGTTTTTTAAGTTATTTTTAGGTATGACAATCTGAGCATCGATTATTCAAAAGGCATTCGCGTATACACCTCCCTTTTAACTTAAATATTACGTAATGAAATGATAAGGTCACCCCTGAATGTCACATAGAGGTGAGTTTTCGGCGAGAAGTCACAGTAACTTGCGCCTAGAGGCTAGGATGAGGCACGATGGGCACGTCTTGTCGTCCTTGTAGCATCCGCATTTGTAGGTCTCGAACGCGCAAACTACGTCCAGCGAGACGGCCAACTTAACAGCCCGCGCGTTTCCAGGTCCGGATCACGCTCAATGTTGTCCAACCGCACGCAAGTTAGATCTGCAACTACGTGATATTATTACACGTGTCGAAAACTAAAGGACTGAACTATAGGTGCCAGGATGTACTTTTCTCACGTGCCTTAAGGGTATTCAAGTGCAATAAAGTCATAAATTTACATTTATATGAAATAGTGTTAGTTTTGTAGAAAATACTTGTCAGTGCAGTTTCCTCTTACGAAACAATTTTAGCTGGCGTAGTTTTCTCATAACGGTGCGTCAAAGTCAAAATTTGCATGTTTTGCTGCCGTGCAAATAGAGAAAACCAATTGACTTACGCACGTGAAATAATTCACAGTTGAATTACATATTATGGGCTACGTAATAAAATATTGTAAAAAATACCACGAAATCTTTTTGTGTTTTAAAAAATTGCTGAATTTGCAACTTTTTTGTATTATTTTGCAATTTTTTTTTTAAATTGAAAATATTACGTTGTGGGTTTTCAAATGTTTTAGTGCATAGTTCATGGGACGTAAGTTAGTAGTTCAGTGGGTTTTCACTATTTGCATGGCAGTAGAACACGCAAATTTTGTCTTTGACGCCCCGTTGTGAGAAAAATATGAGAGCTACAATTGTTTCGTAAGAGTAAAATGTAAGTATCGTCTACAGAACTAACAATATTTCATAAAATATAAAATTATGACTTTACCGTACTTAAACACCCTTTAACATGGCCGAATGGGTGCACGTATTTTGAGTGTTCGAGTCAAAGATGTGTGGGAAAACTAAGAGCGACACAGCACATGCCACCCTAGCCTCTAACCGCTAGTCACGCAACTATCGTGCAGTCTTCTCGCCGATAACTCGTCTCTAAGAGACATTCTACGGTACCCTAACGATAATGCTGTGTTGTACTCTCCTATAATTTTTTTAATGTTCTAAACATAGGTTATCAGGTCTAAAAAGGATCGCAAAACCACCAATATTCGTCAATTTCGGTAGTAAAGGAATAAGCTTTACTTATTAATGGTCGACCTGAAAAGGGCACACTTGCGTGTAACGTTCTTTGAATTAGATATCGAAAAATCGCCGCATTGTTCTGAAGTTAATATGTATATTTTGTGCCCTATTTTTCCGTGGCAATATACTTTACAGTATTTTGCACTCTAAATATCACAGATATTTTTTTTCATGAAAACAAGTCGAAATAAAAAAAAATACTTTTTTTTAGGACGAACCGTGCAATTTTTTTTTTTTTGCTAAAAGCCTGCATACAAGTGTGCATTGTATATCTGCACACATTCTCAAAATGTTTTAAAATTATTCTGTTAAAAATCGTTTGTTCAAGTTAAGAAAAAAACCATCGAACATGGCCGAGTAATTAGTATCAGTTCGTAGATAACATTTTCAACAGTTTTCTCACTCATAAATCTACGATATCCAAGCTGACTTTCTCTGTGGTGGCAGACAGCCCTCTTGGAAGATAACTGCCTGTTATTCGTTGACGGTCTCCACCCCGCCCACGCCATAAAACTGAGGGGACAATGGACGCTGGTACAAGTCCCAGCAACCTATATCTCGTGAACAAGTGGAGAGAAAATAACAGTGTCCTCGGTTTCCCTCTGAAACAGTCAGGCACTGCGATGAGAATCGAGGAAATAATCAGTTCTACCGATCACTACTACATCACCCTCTTCGAACCGCATTACAGCTAAATGTTGTGGAGTTTTGTAGCCACGGAAGGTAGAAGAAAGGAACTCGCGGTAGATGGAAGGAGATGGCATACAATATACATAGTCACAGTGCTGCAGTCAACCTTGTTTACAGACACTTCAATTTCCACTTCCCATAGCAACCAGCCAACAAATACACGAGTGCACAACGAGTTTCTGCAGTACCACAACCCATCACACCCCTGTACGCTTCAAACAGGTCATTTGATAAAAAGTAGTTACCTCAAACCACCTAGCTAAGCTTTCTTACTTTCGTAACGACTGCTACGAACATCCTCTCTTTCTGTATTTAGATATGTCTGAAACTCGTATATTTTTTAAACAAAAGTACACAAAAGGAAAATAATAAAAACATTTTTGTCACATTATATGATAAATTATATCATGATGTGTTAAGCGTATGTGATTTCTCAAATTAGGTATCATATTAGAGATTATTTCAAAGCAAGTGAAATAAAGAACCTAATCACGCAGACTTTCGCCAGCCCTACTTTCTTGTAAGATTTGTGTGTGTTTTCAAGGGTAGTGTTACCCGTATTTGTTGCAAACCGATCTTTGGCGGAACTGTACATGGTTAAACAAATAAATAAAATTCTTAAACCACAAAAACTGTTAAAGGAAACACATTATTCTATATGAAAAAGAATTTCAACTGCTACGAATTAGGGTACATAAGATGGGAGACAAAATTCTTGTGCACAATTTTTTTTTGTGCATGTCTATCACGATTGAGTTTAAGGAAGCTTAGATATTATGCAGCTAAATAAACAAAAATGGTACCTCTCTAGCAAGATATGTGACTCGTAAAATTCACTCCGACACGAAAATGGTAACGAGCTGCAAGCCGATCGGGAAGGCGGACATTTTCTTGGAAACGGTGATGGAGAGAGTTTTCTCCGCTTTCCCTGTTAGTGATTAAGGGAAGGAGATGGGGGAAAATTGGGGAGAAAAGAGAAGTGGGCGGAGAAAGCGGATGTAAGAGAGAGGCAGCCATGTAGCAGGAATCCTGCCATTTCCTGTTAAACTCCATTCACGGAAACCACGTACAAGGGCACAACAAACATATTGCGGAGTGCAGTACACAGTTTTCGTTCGCTTCGACCCGGGTTATCATGCTCCCTGTGTAGGCAAGCCTGGCACTGGGTTGCAAATAATATGTTTTTAGAGGCTGTGCAGGTCAAAAAGACAAAATGCTTCGTATAGTTAGTTACTTATGTTAAACAAGGTTGTAGCAATATAACTTATGTTGTCATCATTCCTCTAAAACGCAATTTTATTTCAAGCAACTTTCAGCAGTAAAATTATTTTCAATATCAAGATTGTGTTTCCAACTTTATGGAACGCAGTTAACAAAATAAATATGTGAGACTGCAAAAATCCTAATACATGTAGCTGTTATATTGAAAACAACTTTAAAGAAATATTTTTTTTGTAAAAATACTTTTCTTTGTAATTGATTCCTCAATCTGTATTGAAACGTAACTTGATTGACACTGCAAAAAAAGTATGCTTAGTTATAAACGAGGGAAAATAGTGAAGTACTATCGTCCCAGCATAGAATAACGTAAAAGTGACGAAATTATGAAAATGAAACTTATCTACGTTAGCAATAGACAGATGTGAACTCCATAAATAGATAACCAAACACGAACATAAAATCTGTATATCATTAATGCAGCATGTACGACTACTCGGCGTTCCCAGGAAGACTTCTAACACACATCTTGATTACTTACTAACGTAAGCCTTCCCGAGAAACACAAGGACCTCGTAAATAGAAGACAGAATTATTTATACAATTAATTCCCTTCAGGATATGTCAAATTAAAACAGAAATGGGTTGAAGAAAGAGATAAGAAATTGGGTGTTGAAAATTCTAAAATACACAAAAAAAAGTAAATAAGACACCTAACTCTCGTGAGCGTGTCGTGGTCTAGGCCATAATAGGTGTTACATTATTTTAAACACAATATTTTGTAGTAGCAAGTTATCAATAACACTGATTACTTAAATACAAGATTACAATTTCCACAGGTTAAAGAATTTCACTTACAGAAATAGTACTGAAGATAATTAAAATTTATTCATGGTTGAATTAATTTCATTTGATTAGGCTAAGTACAACACAATTCGGGAATGGATGTGATATATTATTTTAACAATAAAAAAATATACACGGCCCACAAATGCGCCCAAAATTCACTGATGCACATATGCCAACACGTATATTTTACGTAGTGTTTAAGGAAAATTTATACATTTACTACCATAAACCCACAACTAAAGTAAAAGAAAATATGATTGTTGTGTAAACACTACATGTATAGGCGATTCGGGATAAAGCAAGCACTTAAAATGGCCCTGGAAAGGTTCCCTTTTCAGTCAATTCGTATTTTCCGTGCATTACGGCTAACGAACGGAAATGGCTTGCCTCTTTAGACACGCCACTTGACTTTTGCGCGTGTAAGCTAAATTGTACAGTACCAATTGTAAAGTTTGTTAATTATATAAAGTATAAATATATCGATTTCAGTTAACTTTTTTCAGTATTATTGTATTTAAGTAGGACAAATACACGGAATTATATAAATACAGTAATTCGCTGCCAACCATACAAGCTGAAAGGCAACTATTGTTAATGTTAAATTATATGCAGTAACGACTAGTGATATTTTTCAAATGTTAAATTTTTAGTGCTCACTTTATCCCGAACGACTTACAGTCAAATCCTGACACGATGGAAGCAAAGGA
The DNA here is from genome assembly GCA_003012365.1 of Medauroidea extradentata. Taxonomy (NCBI): domain Eukaryota; kingdom Metazoa; phylum Arthropoda; class Insecta; order Phasmatodea; family Phasmatidae; genus Medauroidea; species Medauroidea extradentata. Next base: position 9,156 of record PNEQ01068551.1, on the reverse strand, counting down.
CAATGAATACCGTACTTACAAAGCACTGCACGAGCTGTATCAGAAAACAAGTGCGTTCACTAACAAGAACGAAAAATACGTACATTTTTAATTCTTCCCTACATCACTACTTTTTATTCTTCCCTACATCACTACTTTTTATTCTTCCCTACATCACTACTTTTTATTATTCCCTACATCACTACTTTTTATTCTTCCCTACATCACTACTATTTATTCTTCCCTACATCACTACTTTTTATTCTTCCCTACATCACTACTTTTTATTCTTCCCTACATCACTACTTTTTAAGGAGACTGCGATTATTCAAAATAAATCTTTCAATGCCTTTTACAGAGTGCTGGTATTTACGTTAGTTATTCACAATTGCTGAACAGAGGTTACGTGCCCTGAAAATTGGCTTTAACATTACGTTCTTTTAAATGAAAACAACTACTTGATCTTTCATTGTTTAGAGACGGTTCGGATTCTGTTGTGAAAAATTATGTTCCGACTAAATTAATTTACAGATGATTTGTGAAACATCGCCACATACACCAATTTACACATTACGTCCTGACTCATCTTCAGGCTATAATATTCTGCAAACATATCAGTAAATAAGATCAACAAAAGAAGACTGTTTACATACTACACTGCGCGCCAGCTTAGATGACGAGTGGCAGATACTGAGTGAAAGGCACTTTCAAGGAATTCACGCAGCAGGCCGCTGCAGAAACACCTAGTAGCCTATAAATACAGGAATGAAATAGACCTATGTAAACTAGCCATTCGAATTTAAAACGGTAGTAATATTATATGCAACACATTCCAGCTCGTTATCCGCCAACTTACACGGCGCGTGTGGTAAACAATTTGCATTTATGTCCGTTTTACACAGAAGGTCAGTGGCGTGATATTAATAACAGACACGACGATAAGTTTGGCTTCAATTCAGTTCCAGTGATGTCATTAACCACTCAGCAGATGTCCTGAGTTTAAGACTTAATGGACGAAATTAGAATGGCTCACTGCATATGAACTTAAAACAAAAAAAGTGTAATACAGCTGTAATCCAAAAATATTGTAAAACTCTACAGAGAAGTACTTAATCGCTTCACGTTGCAAATAGTTATATCACGCAGCATGGTCAGCAGACTATAACCCATATAAAGAAAAAAGGACCAAAATATGACTCGCAGTTTTACCATCTAGCTTGTACGTGACAAACATTTATTTGATGATTTACGTTCGCACAGTTGGTCACGTGGGGTACGGTCACGTGGGGTACGGTCACACGTGTCCTTCATAACTTGCCGGGAGGAAACATTACGCGTCTCTGCTCTTGCGTCCCTCCTGGCACGGCTTTCTTGAAATACTTGACGAGCGGGAAGTTCTGGTGTTCTTTGTGCGCCGTGCGTCACGTCGAGGTACCGATGAGCAGTTGCGAATAACGGAATAAAGGAAGAAATAAAGTTATGTGGAGGACGGGCGGGTGCGGCACATAACTCCAACAGGATGGTTGAGGGAGGGGTGGGGGACGGGCCGCAGGGGGGCAGTAAAGCCCTACGTGGGAACCGTGCTTCGTGGCCCGCCGAGCACACACTTTATTTCTTACTAGATGTGCGGCCGAGGGGAGCTCCCTAGGAGGAGGATCGTCCCTCAGGACGTAGCCAAGTAGGGTGGAAGAGGGCAGCGTACAGCACACACTACCCTCGACCCCTTGAAAACTATATTGCTGGCCGCAACCTCGTGAACTGAGAACCTGGAACATTCCGCATCGTCCCTTACACCCCCCCCCCCTCCTTCGCCTACCCATTCCTACCCTCAACGTGTGCTTAAGGGCTTGTTCCTTAGTTTTGCAATGATTTCGAAAATATTTTTTTATTGCCACCTAATACTCATATCAAAATTTTGCGCCACAGTTTTGACTCTGAAATGTCATAATGTGTAGCTGAATTTTTTTGTAGCGATGTACTGAACTGTTTTTTAGATTTCGTTACTGAAATTACCATTTTTTTTTTGACGTGCAAATAAGCTAAAATGAAGCTTTTTTTTTTTTCTGACGAATGGGGTACATTATTTTTCAAACGCATCCACAGTATTGTGCATTGTGTGACTGCACATTGTTTCAAATTTTTTCACAGCTTCTGGTTAAAAAAAAATATTTAAGATATTGGCACCAGTCTGAAAAAAAAAAAAAAAAAAAAAAAAACAAAGGCGTGCGTGATAAATAAATAACCGCTGAAAACATCACTTGATTTCTACACTTTTTTCGAGGCCACTATGGATAAATACTCAATGACAATCCTAGAAAATGGTATTTGCCAATTTTATGAGTAAATATTTATCCAGAATTACTAATTCGTTACGCGCGATAACTTGCGCCGCAATTAAATGCACGAGGTTCCGGCGTCAGAGATTGCGCCTCAGAAGTGTGTAACACTGGAAAAACAATTTTGTTTAAAACGTTGACTAAAACTATTGTCTATGATTTCTGTTTTTTGACTTTCGCAAATTGGCTTCAAGAAACCTATAGTTATAGATTGATTCTTTTAGCGTTGAATTATGTACCACGCCCTCTTAAGTGACAAGTGACCACGCGATTCGCAAACTTAACACCGCTAAGTTATCTTATCTTTTTTCGAGTAAGGGGCGGTATAGCGCGACTAAAGCGCTGGCTTCCCGTTGCCGTAAACCAGTAAATTCATAATTAATATTGTGTACCATTCATCCGTGTTCAGAAACCCTTATTCCGTCCTGGAAGTGGTCTGGATCATCATGCCTTCCCCAAACTATGCACGCAGATGTGGCGCAAATATGAACCATGAATCTACGTGTTTATGGATTATTTACTGAACATTAACCATCCGCGTGCTAGTATTTACATAATACAAACCAAGCGGTACTCTGAATTAAGCAACCATTCTAAGGGGGGGGGGGGGGTGTTTGACAATTTCATTGAATTTTCAGTATTTCAGCCATAACATTAATTCAAACTCTATTATCCCAATTTTCTCTTCGACAAAGCATAGGGTTAGTTCTTGGTAAACGGCTTGACATAAATAATCATGGAATATTTCATTAATTTGTCATGCAAAATAATTGCAAGAGAATTCTTGAAAGTAAACCTACAATTCTCTAGCAATGAAACTGCACGATATATTAATAAAATATTCAATTATTGTTTATATCAAAAAGTTTACCAAGGATATATTCTATGCTTTGTCGAAGATAAAGTTTTGATTACACAATTTAAATAAATGTTATGGCTCAAAAACTGAAAATACAATAAAATTGTCTAAACTCTCTCTTAAGGGGAAAAAAGAAGCGGAAAATCTTCTCAACCCCCACGAAAGATCAAACACATAAACACCAAACATTACATAATAACTGAAGGACTTAGCCTCGCTAAATTGTGAAACAAACTTAACAGAACAATTTTGTCAAGATGTTACACCTAATTTTTTCTATTATCAGTATGATAGCCAAACGCACGAGCCGAGGAGCTTTAGTGGTCTCGATGGGTAACTGATTCTCAGCTCCAGACTGCGCCGAATGAAGCCATGAGGCTTTGTCATAATAAACTGAAGTGAAACGTGTTACCTACTTTAGAGTAAAACTAAATCTTTTTACAACTGCGCAGATGATATCATTATTCCCAAAAATGTGTGAAAATGCCCCAATTTTACAAATTTGTACGGTTAATTAACAGAGTCAGAAAAGATTATCCCATATAAAAGAACAGTGAAAAATAGTACTGCCACAACTTAGAAAATAAATACGTTATTAAATAAACAAAAATGTGTAAATTTTGCAGTGCAAGGTTGCCATCTTGTTCTGGAATCATATTCGCAACACTCCACGCTAACCGCATACCATTCTCGCAACACTCCGGAGAGTTTATCCCTGGTGTTAGCACGTCATAGTATCTGGCCCTGCAGCACTGATCCAGCGGCTAGTGTCACAGAACCCGGCTTGCTGCAGTTGGCTCAAAGTGATGTTCCAAACACCCTCCCTCCCTTCTTCACGCCGTTACAGTATGTGAAGCTAACAATGATCATCTGTACTGGACATACGTTTAGAGACTTACTCTTCCGCAAGGAACGTATAATTGAAGTACAGTACGGAACTAGAGCTTAGAGGACGGAACTTTGGACTAACATTGTTGATGTTTTTTATGTGTATCAGCGAAACACTGCAGGTAATTAAAGGTAACTTTGAAATAGTAACGTGTTTTATTTTCGATCTGTAAATTTCTGCATGGTAAAAATACTATTAATTATGTACTACATACTACTAGGAATGGACGTGAAAACGACTTAAGAAAGAAATTTTCGGAATATACTGCGTACGCAGGGGATTATTTTTAACGCTTACTGTTCACTTAAAGAATAACGACAACAATCACTATGCATGATTTTATTCAAACTACAAGAGAAAGAACTTTGCAGATTTTCTACCCCCAGCCGTCCTTCCACAACACCACACAATCGCTTTACTTGCGCACTGAATCAGCACTAAACAATACTACATGACAATTGAACTTATTCGAAACTAGCAGAAGTCACATTAACATAAATGAAATATGGTCACCAACGTCTAAATCAGTTGATGTAGAATAATTATATTGGCGAATATAACGAGGGGTGACGGTAACATCTATCTTCTTTAACGCATTGGCGCTAAACCGAGATTAATATAAAAAATATGATAGCTAAAAGGATTCATAAAAGGGACCTAACTGCGCATGGAGCAGCGGGAAACCATTTAGAAGTGGAGTGGAGAGGTTTAGATCAGCCCTTAACAACGAGGTCTCGAGCATTGGTGAATATGAAATGGTGTGATTTTGAAGCAGCATTCGAATGATACGGCCGGGAAACGACTGAGCCCCGAGGAATTCCACCAGCCAACGGTAATGTCCACCCTGCTTCCTACATACGAAAATCGGTAGTGAATCTGCCAGAATCGAACCCGGATCACCTCGGTGGCAGGCGACTATACCAAAGAAGCCCTCAAAACACTTAATATAAACCTACCGTAGCGCAGCAATGTGGGACTGAACCCACACGACTTTCCGAAGACTGGCAGTTTTCAGTGGTGTAACACTCTTTTAATTTACTGTTCTACAGTCCAATTATGAATAAGGCGTCGATTATTACAAAAAACCTAGTTTCTTAGCAAAATGAAAAAAAACGTACACGAAGATCACGAAGATCACATAGCTCGCAACAAGATATAAGCACAGTATTAAATGACGTTTCAAGAAAATAAGTCTGTCACACACCGGCATACACTGCAAATAATTCTGGGTTCATAACCCAGATAAGGCATACTTGTTTGTATATTATTAAGAATAAATAATATTTTGCATTTACGCGGCACAGCAGTTTCAAGTTCATATGCGCAAAATATAATTCATTTAAAATTACGTAAGCAATACACGCGAGCTTTCTGAAAGCCATGTCAGAGCTCGTTGAACATAACGTAATATGATTACAGTTGTACGGATTCTAGCACGATTAGCTGTAGCGCGTCTCTCTCCCAACGTCACGAACCGGATGAGCGTTATTTCACGCTATCAGGCTCGTCGGCCAAACTCTTGCTCACAATGAACGATTAGTGATTCCATTTCTGAGTGACGCCGGCACTTAACGGAGAAAAAAATTCCTTCATAGCCACGCTCTTCATTAGCTTTTATTAGAAACGTCGAATATAAGGTTTTTTTATGTGCAAATAATATTATTTTAACGCGTGGACTTCAATTTTAGCGCGTATTGCTAAAAAGTATGAGTAGTTCTGCAAAATTGGAATTACTCTTAACTATTTCCAATAATTTTTGCTTATTGTGGGTACTATTAACGCACCTAAGTGAAATATACCTCACGCGAAGAAAATAAATATATTACACAAGAAAAACTTGCCAGCGAGCTTACAATATCAATCGCGTACATATTGAAAACATTGTTTCAAATTACATTAAATAAATGTGTGGGCAGATGTAGTAAAACATGATCTCGTAGTTACCAGAGAATTTTATTGGTGAACAAGTAAATAAAAATTGTGATTTACTTCTGAATAACACACGTTATACAGCTCAGACATTTAAATATGTATTTACCTTGTGCGTTCCTGCATGAACCGAAAGGCACCCTTGTACACTAGCTAACTTTAGTTAGGGAAGTTAAAAAACCAGTCCGCCTACAGTTGGGGGAAGGCTACGGCCTAGAGCTTGGACCACGCATGGACTCCAGCAGCCTCGCGCGGCAGCCAAGAAGACAGACGAGGGGCACTTGAGAGCGAGGAAGGAAGAATTTGTCGCCGTCGACGCTGATGGCAGTTATCCGTCGCCCTCGAGGTCAGGGGTCACACGGGAACACGTGCTGATCTCGAGGCAACGGCCTCCGTGCTACATCGTCGCGCGATCACACCACGCAGCAAACAGGTCGCTATGGACAACTGTACGCCAGGACATCAACTGGGAGAGTAATCGGTCATGGCCTATGTAGAGGAACTATCCCAGCATTCGCCTGGAGCAATAAATAACAACATGGAAAATATTAGCCAGGACGGCCGAAGCCGGGAATCGAACCCCGGGTCCCTTGAGTACGTGTCTGTTGCAGCACTTTGCTTAGTACGTCACAAAAGTGAAATGAAAAAGGTGGAATTAAGTGAGATGTTTAGCGCTGGTGAGGGGTCATATGAGGCGAGTCTTGGACAACGATGTGATGATGGCGCGGGGGGAAACGGAAGAAAACCCGCCGGTCAACGACATCATCCGGCACGATACCAGCATACCAATCCTCTCAGTAGTATTAGTCACGTGACTGGATCTACTCAGTCCTTGAATGTTTAACAGTTTTTATCCGAGTGTACATAAATTCTTATTGACTAGTATGTCGGCGGCCTATTTAACTTCATTCGATGAACTGGCAGGTCTGTATCACTAGACTAGGTTAGAACCGTGTTGAATATCCTTTTGTAATGGTTAGATGTACGTAAATTTCGCAGATACATTCCAGGTCAGGTTGAACGCCAATTATGTATACTTCATTGTCATGCCTGTGACTTGCTGACGGCTGTTACGAAACGCGTTTGACTACTGCAAGCCAGTGGTAAATAAGGAAATAATGCGAAGTGCTATCGCTTGCTACCCGCTTGTACGGTTATATAAACCAATAGATAATCTATTGTGGCCAGTGCGTGTATAGGACTGACAAGTCTAGGCTGCTGCCAGATGAATCCGCGAAATTGACGTACCTCTACTTATGTTAACTGGATAAACCATTCTTGGAGTTTTACGTACTGCACATTATGTAACAAGTTTTTACGCTTCAAAAAAAATTCTGGGAACGTGTAACAAATATTTTGTCTAGTGCTTCTTAAGTGTTGAAGCTTATAATTAGAGGTACGTCAATTTCACGGATTCATCTGGCAGCAGCCTAGACTTGTCAGTCCTATACACCCACTGGCCCCAGTCGATTATATATTGGCTTATAACCGTACAGGCAGGTAGCAAGCGATAGCACTTCGCATTATTTCCTTATTCACTACTGGCTTGCAGTAGTCAAACGCGTTTCGTAACAGCCGCCAGCAAGTCACAGATATGACAATGAAGTATACATAATTGGCGTTCAACCTGACCTGGAATGTATCTGCGAAATTTACGTACCTCTAGTAATGGTACAAGATACGTACAAAGCATTAGAATTGTGTACTAGTAATGCGTACTGTACAAAAATGCTAGAGCTAACCCCCAAAATTTTACTCACATAACCGGTGCTTTTTGTATTAATCGAGAGTTTACTATATAGGCTACAACTAGATTAAGATGTTAACAATTTATATATTTAGAAGGCCTAGTAAATAATAACTGTACAATACATTCCATACGTGAATTATATCTGACGACATTTTTACTTGATAAACTTATCCAGACTTCTCGACCACCTAAAATGCTACATTTCGAAATCGTATTTTTCGTGAACATGCACTCGAACGCCTTACAACATATTTTATTTTATGTGTACACGCCAGATCCTACGTTTGTTTACTTGTTGAATATTTATAGATCTTGGGAGCCGGTAGACTTTTATCGCATGAGGTTCTTGCCCGAATTTAGAGTAATATCTACTATAACGAGTATATCGAGAGAGGTTTTCATAAGCGCCTATTGCTGCTCGCCGACACACTCATACCACATAATTGGGACTACATTTAGTAGGTTCTTTATTACTAGGGACCGGAAAATTGCGCCAATTCAATGACCTGCATGTAATAATCCATTGTCTTATGCATATCCAAGACACGTCTATTCGTTCGTTCTCTGTTGTTCCACTGAGTAGCAGTTAATGGACGAATGATCCGGGCTTGCGTATAAATAATACAATGGATTCTAACACGCATGACATTGAACTCGCGAAATATTCCTTTCTCTATTTATTATTAGTACAAATAGTAATTTATTGCAGGAAATGTTGACAGTTTTCTAGACTTCAATGTAGTGTATTTACTTCCGATGCTTTTCTGTCGTTACTGGTTTGTCCCTATTTGACTGGGCCGATGCTATCTTCGGTGTGCTACGACTGAACGTGTGATACGTCTGGCTGTAAAAAGCTATACCGTATCACATAACTATAGTCCAAAAAAACTGTCGGAATTTCTCTGGGATTGTATAGGCAAACGTTTTCTGTTTTTTTTTTTTGTATTTTGCCACTTTGTCTTTCAATACAAGTTCGGTCAAAAAAACATGAGCAATGGCGTCCACAAACCAATACATTTTAACTATCGTCAAATCATAGAAGGCGTAGGACGCTACACTAATTTGGAGAATATTATAGCAGAAAAAATTCCCGCAATTTTTCCATCGACAATTATTAGTAGAGGCCCGGATATTTCGCGGGTTCAACGCCCAGCAGGCTAGACTCCACAGTCCTGTGTGCACTGTCGTCAACTATATTTGTTCATTGGCTGCTGCTCCAGTGAGTGAGCATTTGAACATTTGACGATGTAGCGCAGGAGTCCGTGAGCGTTTTTACGCATGTCCGCCATTGGTTCGGAGTCCGCAAGGTCAAGTTTAATAAACAATGACCCGATCGAAATAGTTTCCAACATATACATGACTTAGAAATCCAACCTCTCCTCAGTTGAATCCGCGAAATTTCCGGGGCTCTAAT
>PNEQ01068550.1:28350-49002 GCA_003012365.1 Medauroidea extradentata | reverse complement strand
GCTCTGGGTATTTGCATCCTCTTTTTGTAATGACTTTCTTTTGACCTGGGTTGTCTGTCAAATTTGACTCGTCATAATTCCAGACATTTTCTGGAGGGATACCATTTACAACATCATTCAAGTTTTCAATATACTCCCGCACTATGTTTTCATCGACCGCGGCTCTAGATTTCTTTATGTTACTTGCTAGTCGGACAGTCATCTCCTGGCATGTTATTTTTAAATTGCGGAACGTTTCGGCCCCTAACCTCCAGGTAATCTTTAACAATGTGCTTTAAATCAAAGGAATCAACTGGAAACCCAAAATTACTCATCTCTATAACACAAGAACCAACAACCTCTTCCTCTTCATGTGAAAAAATCGTTGGTTTACCTGGTTTTCTTCCATGCAGTTTCTTCAATTTGTGATTTATAGTTCTTCTCGGGATCTTGAAGTGAACTGCTGCTGCTCGTTGTGTCATATCCCCATTTTTAACAGCTGTCAAACATTCTTCAAGGGCATAATCTGAATAGTCAGCATATCGCCTGGCTCCAGCTTTCCGTTTGTGTTTCCTTGCCATGACTGAAACAAAACAGATTTTGCATAATTAATACTTCGTATATGTTTTACAAGAATAGAAGAACGACATTAAAGGTGTAGAAAACTAGATAAAACATTTACCATGTAAACAAATATTTTGAAATAATAATTATTAGTTGGGGTTACTTTGCACCATAGTGCAAAGTTAGCCTAGATTCCATAAAAATAATCCTTCAGAACAAGATATTTTTATAACAGGTTATCTTCTGATGTAACATACAAAATACCTACGATACAGCATGCACAAATGAATAAGTAACATAATAAAAATACTACTCACCTCATAAATATAACCACAATACAAGATGCAACTGGATTTAGTTCGTTATAAAATCTTTCACTTTCAGCTTGCTACCTCTTGGATACTACACAAACATGCCAATGTACAATATATACTCCTAAACCGGTTTTAGTCCACTGGAAGGAGTCACAACTGACGCCATATGCAATTATCAAGTATTTGTGGTGTCATCTTTCGACAGTAGAGCGCTCTGAAAAGTTATTTTACTAGTGGTGCAAAGTTACACCCAGTGGTGCAAAGTATACCCACCTTACGGTACTTTTAAAGGCAATATTTATTATCTATGGTGATCAATAGAGATTATCTATTATGTTGGTTATTATCTTTATATAATCAGGGGGTGGCAACTGTTATAGGAAGAATCGTAACCAAGTTTTTTCAAATTGTTCTTATTCCATCCGCTAGATGGCAGGCAGCTACTGTCATGGCGGCAGGATGTTGATTTAAATTCCGGAAGGAGGCAGGCAACCATTATGTTTTGTTTGTTTCAAACGTGGATTGTCAAGGTATGTTTTGTTAAATTAATATTGAATAGCCATGCTATGGCGCGGACACGAAAATATTGTGCTCCAGGTTGTGTAGATGCACACAGCGCATGCCATCGTTTTCCTAAACAGTCTGACGACATATATGATATTTGGTTATAGCGAATTGCAAATTTAAAATTGTATGGTTAAATCGACTATTAGAAAAAGATACAGAGTTTGTGGGAAAAACTTCATTGAATATTGCAAGAATCCTGGTTCAAGCCATCTGAAGATATATTTTTTACCATCATTGCATCTACCAGGTAAGTTCGCAGTCTGAAAAATGACCTAGTGAGTAAATATCAAGCGTAACTACTCATCGAAAACTGGCCAAACTATTGACTTTAGAGGCACATTTTATTAGTGAAAAATGTTTCTAAAGACGTAAAAAGAAGTTGTACGTAAAGAATGTTTTGGTTTACCAAGTTTGAAATTTTCCGATTTTCGTTACGTTTCGCTTGGTTACTTTGGGTTAGTTGAGGTTATTTATGCTAAATTAGGTTATTTTATTCCCCAGTTTTCCATTTTCAGTTAGGTTAGGAAAGGTTAGGTTACTTACTTAACCTCACCTAATGTTATCTAACTTGATCTAACCTAACGGAAAACTTCAGAGTAAAATAACCTAATATAACCAAAACTAACATAAATAACCTAACAAACATAACAAAAATCTGAAAAACTCAAAGTTGGAAAACCACCATTTTCTTTATGTAGCCTACGACTTCTTACGTCGATAAAAACTATTTTCGTTAATATACTGTGCCGGTATGTGATGAGTATTTTTGCTTATAGCATTGTGAACTGGAGTCGTCGTCTTTGATTTACAGTGTTTTAAGAACTACTTGTAATTTACAGGCTTTAATGAGGTGGGAGGTCCTGAAAATTCATTCTTGTATCCTCCAGATGTAGCTGCTAAATTGGAACAGCAAAGAAGATGTGAAGGTATGTTTTAATTTTAACATGTTTAAGGGAGCAGGTGACTTGCCACCGGGCGGAAGCCCATTTGCGAGTGAATTATTATTATTATTATTAGTTCAGTCAAGTTATGAAATTTTTTCTGGCTTACTTTATTTGCAATATGTAAGTTATGCTGAAGGTGCATGTTCGATTCACACACAATTTATAAACCGATGACCTGCACCATATATTTTCATTATTTGATTCTAATCCTGAGTTCAGAGAGTTAGGCCTGCTTAGAATTTTCTTGCACACTAATGGGTTGAGTTGCTCTTTTTAATTCACTTCTTATTTTGCAAACAATACATTTTATTCCATTAACTCATTTACATGATTTAATCTTCAGTATTCTTTCCAATGTTACCTCACGCAACGATTACTGCTATTATTATTCATTATATTTATTTATAGAATCATACAGGGAGGAGGTTTAACTGCCAGTCTGCCCTCCCTGGGCGTGCTTTTGCTAAGCAAAGTGCACATGTTGAAAATGTGCATTGTTGCGACATCTGCTGGTCATTACAAATTTCTTTTGGTGCTGCTCATTATGTTGTTTCTTTATTAATACTCTAATTACTGCGCTGTTAACTAAAGCATAGTACAGAGGAAGAGGGCCTAATAGTAAAAATATTCAGGTGATGAGCAGAGCAGGGTAGTCAGTCTCTGCATAGGTTGTCTGTGAAGGAGTGGAATTTACTGTCGGAGGAGTTGGTGATGGTGATGGGGGCTGGAAAGTTTAGGAGGGTATTGGTAGCTGACTTAGGGGCAGTTTAACGTTTCATATAAATCAGAATGAATTAGTAAAAATTACTTACATCATCCTGAATAAACTTCATGTCAGTACGTATCGTCGATTTCAATTTATAATGATAGGTTATTTATGTTTCTGCAAGTGCAAGGCAAAGAATATATTTTAGTAAAGTACTGGTAACTATTGCAATGTACACAAATTTGCTTTGGTTATAATTTTGGTGACCTAACCAAATGCAGAGACTCGTTTCCTGAAAGCTCAGCGACTTTTTAATGCCATTCTCCAGTTTGGGATGACGTCAACTTGCCAGTTGATTGGGGCGTCAAAGGAAGTACCTGCAAACTTTTGAAAACATACGGCAAAGCTACTCACATTGATTCGGTTTTTTTTTTTGTTAACAGTTCACGTCCATACAGTACAATGTATATACTCTGATGTAGCGCACCTCATGTATAGCACGTGCACCACAATTTTTGCAACAAGTTCCTTGAGAAAAAAATTTTTAATAATTTTCATAGTGAACTTAACAGAAAATTTAAAGTAGCTTGATATCGAGTGCGAAAAGATTTTGGCGAATGGTTTGTTATCTACAGTGAAATTAGAAAAACAAAAATAATGAGGTCTTTGTCGGTTAGAAACACTGGCCACAGTCAACTTGTAGCCGCAGTATTGATGAGCAAGCAATGGTGTGCGCCTTATGTAGGATGTATGTGGGAATACTGTGTTGTTTATGCACTCAATGTACAAGGGCAATGATGTACAGGCAGCAATGCGATACCCTCATGAGAAAACCTCGTAACTCCATTTTTTTAGATTTTCGTTTTATTTTTACATTATACCCCGAAAAAAAATCCTTATCAACTGCGAAAAGCACGCATCTCCAGTTATGTTTTTCAAAATTTTAAAAGCAAAAATCCGAACTCTCGCAAATCCATTGTTAGATTGTAACAAGCGAAAAACTCTCTCTCCTGTAAAAAAAACTGATTTTGGAGATACAAGGTTTTCACGTGTATCTCCAGATATGTTTTTTGAAAATATTAAAGCAAAAATTAGAGCTCACGAGGCTTTATTATTGGATTGTATCCAGCAAAAGACTACCTCTCCTGTTAAAAAATAGATTTTGGAGTTACGAGGTTTTCACATGAGGGTATCGAATGCCTGATGCGTGTGAGGTAGGGACGTTAGTGAACGTGACTCTGTAACTGCTTATTCAGGCAGAAGGAAAAGAGATTGAGGACAGATAAAAATAATCCCTCCTTGTTTCTCATCTGTTGTATATGTGTGTATGTAAGAGTGCAGAGTGGAATTGGTAGTGCAGGCAGTTCAGTGAAGTAGTAAATTCTTACTAATTATTGATTTATGTGTGATGAGTAGGGCCCGGTAGTTTTCGCGAAAAGATTTCTGCAGCAATTTGTTTCAGTGTCTTACGTGTGCACCTGCAGCTCTGCTTTGTGGTCAGTGATTGGATGCGTAACATACAACGTCTGGAGGTTAAACCCGCAAATCACAGACGTGATGTATCACAGTTAACCATGTACTGATTGGCACAGTCAAATGAATAATGACTCTGCACAAAAACACTCTGCAAATAATCATGAAGTTGAGGTGCAGGTGTGCACGTAAGACACTGAAACAAAGTGGGGCAAAATCTTTTCGCGGAAACTACCGGGCCGTAGTGATGAGCACTGTTTTAAGAAAGAAATTTATTTAAACAACTCTTGCTGAAAGTCTAACTCCACACAATCTCAATCTTCTGGGTGTTATTTTGTTGTTTCCTCTCCTATACCCTCCCTTAGTTAGGTGATAGTGTAATTCTCCCCATTTTCCCTCTGCTTTCACAATTCTGTTCATCTTGACCAGTCTTTCAACTCTCCTTCTATCCTTCAATGTACTCCATCCCATTTACTTCATCATTACAGATAGGCTGTTATTACTTTCCTCCTCTCAATCCTGCCCCTGTCTTCTCCACCTACCCTTCACCCATCTCGCCACCTTTCTCTGCACCTTTTCCACTTACTACCTAACGGGAAGAAGTACAGAAAATTGTTGGGTAGGTTACCTAGGTACATAAAAATGTAGGACAGGGTACAGTTGGATAGATGTACAGAAATTGTACGGTATGACAGCTAAAAATGTGGCAGGGTCATGGAAGAGGTACAGAAACTTTTAGGGTAATCGCAAAAAAAATGTAGGATAGTAGCATTAAAAAAAGTCTGGCACTGACACAAAAAAGTGTCAGGTGTGCTCAAACTGCGGATCAGGGACAACAATTCATGGAGCAGTAAAGGGGGAATTAGAAAATTTATGGTATCTTGGAGCCATTTAGAGCAGTTTTATAGTCTTGACAGCTGTCAAAAAATGGCACCAGAACATGTCCACGCCTGACGTGAGCATGTTAAGCCTGAGCGCATGAAAAATATGAAAGTTCAAAACTGTCCTCAGGTGTTCAGTCAGCGTGTTTCGTCTGTAATGAGGATGTTTGGTAGGCTACATGGGGTAAATGAAAGAGTGTAGGATGTGTGCATGTGTGGGGTGCATATATGAATGGGGTGTGTGCTAGCACGCATGAGCATGCATATGTGTATGTATATAATATTATTTTTAAGTGAGCGCAATGCTGCTATTAAATTAATTAGCTTACACGTACTTCGATACTTTTGAAAGGTTATCTGTACATTTCATTGATATAAAGACTGAAAAATGTTTACAATCTCTCGAATTTACTTATAACTTATTTTCTCAAACATTGGCTGTGAGTGGCAAGAACAGTCAAACTACGTTTGTGATTATTTGCAGTATTTTGTCAAATTATTAAATGGTTGTGCACAAGACCTCAACTTTTACATATACTGACAGTTTCATTTATTACACAGGTAAAAGTGTATTTTGGCCCATGGCCCTCTTTACAAACTAACCAAAATAATTAAAACTGCACTTTTTGGTTAAGTGCACGTAAAATATTTTATTTTTACATGAATTAAAACAACTTTGTAGTGTTCCTATAACATTGGCAAGTCTGTAA
The DNA here is from genome assembly GCA_003012365.1 of Medauroidea extradentata. Classification (NCBI taxonomy): domain Eukaryota; kingdom Metazoa; phylum Arthropoda; class Insecta; order Phasmatodea; family Phasmatidae; genus Medauroidea; species Medauroidea extradentata. The sequence goes on along the minus strand of PNEQ01068550.1, from coordinate 42,864 downwards.
ATGAAATTAAATGAAACAGACGTGACTGTAAGAAATATTTTTTTTTGCGGCTGTACACCAATGTTAAACATGAAAAGGCAGTGAATGTAAAAAGCCATGTAATTCAACTCATCACGCCCAAGGATGTGCAAAGTATATACATGTTACATTTTATTTGGAGTGTTGCAGTCACTGTTGAACTTGTATACATTCCACCACTGACATTTCTTTCGGCTCGATGGATCTGTTTGTCTGTTTTTTCACTAAACTGAAAATTGTAAGGAAGTAAGTTGTAATACCCAAAAACTCACAATTTTAAGGGTTGAGCAAAATTTTCATAAATTAAAGCGATAACGAATAGTATGAACTTTCATGTTTGCGCTTCAGTAAGAAAATTTTTTGGTGATAATCTAATGAAACAAAAATACTCTACTTTCATGAATATATGAATTCTTATCAATTGTTCATATAATTTACTAACAACTTCAGCTTTAAAATGTTCGTAGGCTTCTGCTGTAAAGTTATTTTTCAATGCCTGCATAGCAGGAATATTTCAAAACTACTGTTACACTGTACGACCACTAATAATACGACACAAAATAGCTGATAATGTGCCCCACCGAGTTGAATAAATATAGAATGAAATCATTTTCACTGTTATAAAACTCTTGTTTAACTTTAATTGGGGTCAATCTCTTACAAAATTAGTTTTCATTTTCATTTCGATTTTGTGAAATTGACATAGGCCTATTTATCACTTTCGTTTCATTAAACAAAAAGCCACATTCGCACAATCCTAATAATTTTCCTCCACATTATTTTATAGACTGTACTTCTTCACAAGCAACAATTGTTTGTGTGAGACGACGCTGTTACAGAAGTAAGTTGCGCCAGTACCATATTTTAACTTACGTGGTCAATACGAAAAGTAGTTTGTTAGGTTTTATAGATTATGTGACCAGGATGTACAATCATCAAAGGTTCATCAGATTGTGATCATACAGATAAAAGCATTGGCCATATATCCTCATCACAGCGACAACTGTGAATGGCAACAAAATCTGGCTTTCTGTAAGATTTGTGTTATATCCAGACAATTTTACACATATTTTAGAGAGGTTGTGAACATAAAAGTTGCATTTGTGTGTAGCATGTTGATTTTGTGTAGATCAGTGTTCATATTCTTCACAGTATGTTTCAGCAAAGGTAACAGATTGTAGCATGCTTCAATTATAGGAATTGTGTAGCAGTAACAAAGAGTTTTGAGTCACAAACTTTAATCATGTTCTTTCCATCTTTGCAGGTAAAACAAACTGCTCTGTTACAGCAAAGGCAACAGACACTGCAGACCTGATTTTGTTTATGGATATGCTGTTTGACAGCGTAAGTGATAACTGTGTGAAAGCCAAAAATGGGAAATACTTAAGGTGTGCAATTTCTAATACGTCGAGTCGTATTGGGTTTTGGAATGAAGCTGTTCAAGTTATGAAGTCATTCCAGTTCGTGGACAGCAAAAGGAAAACAAGTAGGCCTCCTTCTGTAAAAAAAAAAACTGGCTACACACAATATAAGGCTTAAAAGTTACTTGGAGCAATCTTCAGAAGAAGGGATTTTTTTTTTCTGAGAGCGTTGAACTAAGGTCCCCTAGAGAATTTTTTTGGCAACATTCGCAGTCATGGAGTGCACAACACCATGCCATCCTGCATATCATTTACCTCATCATTTAAAACACTCTTGGTGAATAACTTTACTTCACCACACTCTGTGGGTTCTAATTGTATCAAGGATAACTGTCAGGACTCGCTTGATACATTGCACGTGTTTCTTGAAGAAGGAGTGCCACAAGTTCTTTAGTCTTCTGATTCGAGTGTAAGTGTGGACGTGTTTGATGGTCTTTGCACTGAAGAAGATGATTCTAATGGTCCGGAAAATTACGTGAACCCATTGTCAGCTAGCACTTAAGTGTACATTAGTGGGTAGCATTAAGGTATCCAAACATATGTTTTAGTAGGAACTGTGTTATTGCATCTGATTGCATTTCACAAAGCATTCGCCTTCGATTTGTCACATGCGACAATTAAAAATCATTCTGATTATTAGTATCTTAATGAAAATTGACAACTGTTTTCACATGTAAGAACCATGATTTTTTTAAGTTTGTGATGGATTTACTTGTCAAATTATTTGTACACTCATGGTGCAAGTCCATTAATCGCATATTAGGTGAAAGAATTACTCTCACTGCAGATTCTTTTGCCAGCGTTAAGGGCGTGGTTCACCTCAGTTTTCACTGTATTTTTTTATTTTTATATTTGTACCACATATTTTTTTCTTATTTTAGGCATAAATTGTAATTAAAACTTCCTCTTAGGAAATTTGTGTATCTCTCATAGTTTTTGCATAATGAGTCGTAAATATCAAAATTTGCACTTTACCGTTTTTTTTAAGTACGCCACTAAAACCAACTGATATACCAAACTGAAAAAAATTCACTGTGTATAACAATGTTTTAGGCTGTGATTTGACACACACACACACACACACACACACACACATATATATATATATATATATATATATATATATATATATATATATATATATGTATAACTATATATATATATACACAATTGTATTTAATAAAAAATGCTGAATTTTGAAATGAAAATTTTGAAATTTCAAAAATGTTTTAACAAATACAAAAATATATATATTTTTGTTTTAAATGTGTCAAATCATAGCCTACAATATTGTTATACGCTGTGAATTTTTTCAGTTTGGTATATCAGTTGGTTTTAGCAGCGTACAAAAAACTGTAAAGTGCAAATTTTGACATTTGCGACTCATTATGCAAAAACTATGAGAGATACACAAGTTGAAGATTTAATCACAATTTATGCCTAAAAAAATATATGGTACAAATATAAAAATAAAAAATACATTGAAAGCTGCGATGAACCGCGCCCTTAAGAAGGCTGCATGCCTTCTTAAAAATTTTTTATAAAAACAAGACTAAACTCAAACTCACAAGATCTACTGATATTTGAAAGATTTTAACTTTTATTTTACAGTGAGTTAGTTCTGTTGTGATTTTTGTTCTCTTATATGTTCTGTTATAGTCAGAGATCAGGCTGTAGAGTATGTTTATTAACCTGACTTGTAATTTTGTCAGATGAATATGTTGTATCGAAACTAGTTAAATAAGTGTATGCTTGCTAGCAATGTGTTCATTCCATTTTAAAGAACGTACAGACCAGAAATATCACTCATACATGGTGTAGTCAGTGGACAAATAGTACCTGAAAGAGTTGTAAGAAACACATTGCTTTGAAATGTTACTAGCAATTTGTACAAAATGCATATTTCTTGAAAGAGTAGTGTCTGCAAATGGAAACATTTTTTATGTTAAATTATGTACATTGAAGTGAAAAATGTGTACTCAACGCTCTTATGAAGTTATGAAATGTAATTTTGTTGGCACTTTGCAAAGCTCTCCAACTTCATACAACAGGTTGACACTTATGTTATTTTGAATTCTGTTATTTCCCATTGGAATTTTTCAGTGTATGTGTAATAGGACACTCAATTTTGTAATTACTTGCAGATTTATACTTTTTCCAATTTTAATTTGGTGATTGGTTTTTAGATGGTTTCTGAACAAACTAGTGTACCTAAATAAGCTACCAACCGACTCCACATTTTTTACAGTAGGCTTACCAATTAAATGTCCCTGATTCATGGCATATAAAGCTATGCAACATATAAGTTGGTCTAACAACTACAGTACAAACCGAGAAATGCAGAATACTGTGGTGTAACTACAAACACACCATCAGGACAGTTTAAACAAGCCATAATCAATTCAAGCATAAACCCTCAGGGTAAACTATTTGCTGCACACATTCAGCCTCTCTCAAACTTAACATTTGACTCGTGTTACAACATTCTATTAATGAGGTGTCTACCACCCTTGGACAATAGTGCTGTACTAAGTCACTGGTAACTACTGTAGCCCAGCAGTGCATTGCCATATGAACACAACCCCCCAGGCCTTGACTTACAATTACGTTGACACATTTTCAAATTTCTCGCTGCAACCTAGTTTGTTTGCACTTTGACTACTAGGTGTACTAGTTCCCAAACTTCGCTTACCGTCTACCAAACTATACTCTATCCAGTCTAAGGTTGCAGCAGAAATAATAATTGCTAACGAAATAAATCAAAGCATTTTTTTTATTTTGATTCCTCGCATTGTGTGTGTGCCTAATACAGTTACCTTATATTTTTCCTAATATTTTAAAATAAATGTATGCTGTACAAAAATTTTATTGTCATTCACTTGCATGAATTAGCTGCAACCTTAGAATGGATGGAGTATAGATTGCAGGATACCACCATTCTCCAACCGAGGAAGCTGCCTCAGCCAGTCAAACAATCACATGAAAATTATTGTTGTACATTTATCATTAGTACAAGACTGTAAGTGTACCTATACATTTTTGTCTACATACCTATTGTTGACAAATGAAAATTGTTAGTTTTTCTCAACATGATTAGTTTCAATATACTCAGTATTACTTTCTGGCATTTAATGAGAACATTGTATATATTGGCTCATGCTATAACCGAACCAAAGCTCATTAGAACGTTGTCATTTGATGGTCGTTACTACAGTTTTACGAGGTTTTTGAAGATACTGCTTGCTCTCGAAGTGTTTGAAGCATATGCAGTAGGTACCAACCCATTTCCCTTCCACATACAGTAATAGAAAGTAGTGCACAGCAGAAACTAAATGGCCAAATGTTTTGAAATAGGAATAATTTCTTGTTTTTTTTATGACTTCAGAAATGATGATACTGCCATTTACCTGGAGCACTTAATTTTAACTACACATACATCAACTCAGCGCAAATGTATTGTATCGCACGTCATGTGCAATTCTTAAATATATGGTAGATATACAAAATTTGTGTGTTTACTGGAAACTATATTTTCTCTGATTATATGATGACATTTATTTAATCTGTGTGCTTTCAAACAATTTGAACAAACCAAAAATGTTGACTAAGCACTGTGAGAGTTGTCTGCATTTTCAGCATTTAATTGTAACAAGTGCTATGACCAACTTCCACAGACTGCAAGCAACGCTTGCTCTTATATAAAGGGCTGTGTCATTTTAGTTGTTACTACAGTGCAAATTGACTATTGCAAATATATAATTTGAAACATTTGTAATCATGAGTGTTACGTCGAATATTTACTTTCAGTTTATGTGTGTGTGTGTCTGTGTGTGTATCTGTGTGTGTGTCTGTCTGTGTGTGTGTGTGTGTGTGTGTATATATATATATATATATATATATATATATATATATATATATATATATATATATGCAGTTTGAAGTTCTGTGATTGAGAGTAGCATTTTATGAGCGCTTTAAGAATTATTTTAAAACATCATGCAGTGAGAAATGCACTGCCACAATTGAGGCACATTTGTATTCACTGCGAGATGTTGCAGTGATGGAATATCAAGTAACTTGCACAATTACTGTACATAAATTTTTTTATGGAAAGTCACTGTTTTTCTGCGTAGGGTAAAAATTTCAGTATTTGTTGTTTACGACGATTTTAAAATTTAATTTGCACACATTCTAAAACTGCTTGCATGTGTTCAGTCACAACTTTGCTGACCTGTAGTAATTTAACATTGTGGGCACAAACGAAAAAAGTAGCTAACCTTACCAGGTTACTTTTTGTAAACATGCGTGAGTAGCCACCGTCAATTTGCACTTAACTTTCTGGCCCAGTCTGTGTTCAGCATCACTAGCACATATTGTGTTCTTTCCTAGCTTTAATCTTGAAAGTTACTAATATTAGATAATAATAACTCCAGCAGGTTACTTTTCATGAATACTTTTTGTACTCTTTCAGACTATTTCTTTACGAAAATTGTTAATATGTATCCAAACTTTTGCACGCTATGTTTGTAAAATAGTTACACCAATATCTGGTAAAATTAAAACTATAAATTTGCATCATCCATTTATTTTTTTTATAATTATCACTTGCATTTTCGTCTCAGTGAATTATTTACTAACCCATTCTTTTCATTCTGCGTTATATCTCTCATAGTTTTCAATGTACAGTAAGACACTTTTAAGAAATTTTTCATGTGAGTGGGTTTGTGCTTAATAAATAAAACCATTTTTCTCCCGTCTGCATGTATACACTACTGTAATTTAACCATTTTAAGAAGTTCTCCAGGATAATAAACATTATTTATTTCTCTCCTAACGCATGTGGCTTAGTAGGGTTTGACTGTACGCTGCAATGAAGAGTGCAACGTTATAAACAGCTGACAAGTTTTGCGTGAAATACCTCATCACCGTTAATATTTATTTTATATTTACAAATTACGCTAAGGATTAAATCCATGTTAGTCTGTGAAAACAAATGTGCCCTTTCATTGCCAAGTATAAAGTAAATTTCTATTACCGTTCTAGGTGTCGGCACATCACAGTGGTGCTGTTCCTAGTCTCGCTTTTCATCTCCCATAGACATAACTCGTAACACATAAAACCAATATTTATTTATATGTAACATGTTGCAACTGTAGGTAGTATGATCTGAAATATATTTTTTCTTGACTTTGATTATTTTTACAGGATTAACGTAATCTTGAAAAATAAATGCATATACTTGATCAAAAATTTTGTGATGTATGTGAGATAAACGTAAATAAACTGTTTAAAAATAATTCAAACTTAAATTTGAGTGACAACCACCAAATTTTGTAAAGTAAAAGGTATTTGCAGTAAAATGAAAACTATTTTAATTTATACAAATTTTTAATGGTAAGGGAGGGGGGGTGGAAAAAGCAATAAATTATAATGGATGTTTCGTTAATGGCAAACTGAGGTATCTAAATGTATCAACATTTACTTTTGACTGTTGGGTTTTGAATATTGTTTTTGGTTTAAAATATATCATCCTGGAAAGGTAAATCCGTGTAATGTAAGGATAACCTTTTTTCTTATCAACAACTAAGCTTCATGGCTTTCGAAATATATATTTTTGTTAAGAAAGTATAATTTAAATTGAAATGTCCATACGTCAAGACTGATCATTGCAATAATATTACTTTTACATATTGGCTAAAATTTGTCATTACAAAATCTTTGAAATGGTACAACTTAATATAATTGACGCGTCATACGGTAACCTATATGTTTTATCACCCGTGACATTCCGAGTAGGAATATGTGACATATTGTGTTGTCGATTGCTGTGATGGTACTAGCAGAGGCAATTCAGTTACATAAATTGTTGTTGATTTTATGATTACATGGTATATTTGCTGCTGAAGTCATTAAATTCTGAAATGGATAAGAAAAATGTATTGTTGTGCCACTTATTATGAATTGGAGAGTACATCAGTGCTGCTTTGGAATAACTTCAACATTTAACTGTAGAAATTTAGTGAGTACTGTAAACTGGGTATACTTTGCACCAGCATGTGTAACTTTACACCGCCAAAAACTATTAATTTTCTATGCTGATAGTTGAATGACAAGAATTTGTATTATATGGCATTAAATTAGAATTTTTTTAAGTACCCAGTCATGGTGTGTCTTTATTTAACCAAACGAACTAGAAACAAATATTTTTGGTGGTGCTAAGTTACCCATGCTGGTGCAAAGTATACCCTCTTTACGGTACGTGACTTGAGTCTCAATTGGTGTAATTTCTTAAACAGGTGGAATAAATATTAAAAACAGTGCAGGTAAAACATAATACATTATTTTGATCTGCATATCTGAATTTCCAAATTGGTGTTGATTTTTGTGTCATTTTTTATAACGTGTTAAGTACTTATTTAAAGTTAATTTCGACTAGACTATTGTAGCAAATAAATGCCAGAAGTTGTGATTACGTTCTCCATGTAACTTTAGCCAGTGTTGACGAAAAATAACATTAAAAAAATTATTTAAGTATTTTAAGTGGCATTACATTTAAAATTCTCGCCACTGCTGTGCGTCCGGAAATAGTGTTTATTCCATCCGCAAGATAGCAGTAGCGTATAATCGCTAAATAGTAATAGCGTACAACAGCTAGATGGCAGCACATATCACAAAAATATGGTTGCAGTTGCTATAATCAGAGTCTCGCTTCTATAACTACCTTTTCTATGGCCGTACGTCGGAAATAGTTCTTATTCCATCCGCAAAATGGCAGCAGCATACAGTCGCTAGATAGCAGCACTTATCATGAAAAATAAGGTTGCAGTTGCTATCGTTAGAGTCGCGCTTCTATAACTACTCCCTTTTCTATGTATATAATGCAATTACTGTTCTTAAGTGCTATTTTTTATTTGCATTTTAAGTTAAAACATGCTGCATTGCAAGAAACCTTATTGATCTAGTTTTTTTAATTAAAATATTCGGTTTTAATTCGTTCGTTAATTTTTTTTTTTTTCAAGGTTTATGCGCTTAGTGTCCAAATTCAACGGAGCGCGATTCATACAAGAGAAGGGCTGTTGGGGCAGTCTTGTCTCATTCTTCTGGCCCAGGTTGGCACTGCAGTCCATGGAAAAGGATATCCGGTAAGAGCCCCAACAAGAAACTGAAAAATTGTGTGCAAACAGGAAGAGGTTAGGAAATCTCTAATCAAACGATATGTAATGACTGGAAGGCAAAGAAGGAAAAAGAATGTGCAGATTGATACAGAATACGGGACAGAAACTGTTGCTCCTGATGTACCAGCAGAAGAGCTCGCAAGAAAATCAAATGAATTGTTGGATAAGCTTGCAGAAGAAGTGAACACAGAATTGAAACAATAATCTCTGGAAAGAAAGACTGTTCGGCAGCACGATAATGAGAAATGGAGAGAGGCTCGGCTCAGTCGGCTTACTGCCTCTAATTTCAGTTCAGTGATTAGAAGATTGGAATATACACCAAGCCACAACCTTGTGAGAACTATTCTTTTTGAGAAATGGTTGAACACCGCTGCAGTCCAGTATGGGAGACTTCATGAAAAAAAAACAGCTATTCAGAGATATGAGTAGTAGAACAACGTAAGAACAAGAACATGTGGACTATTTGTTGACAAAAACATTCCGTACCTAGGAGCTTCTCCAGATACTCTTGTAGGTGATGATAGTATCGTCGAAATTAAATGCTTTCCATCCATCGGTACCAAGAAATTTGAAGACATTGTTAACGAACCAGGAAAAAATAAATGCTTTCAAATGAAATAAAACACATTATGCTTGAAAACTAGCCATGCATACTATCTGTAAATGCAAGGACAGCTAAATATATCAAGAAATTTTTTTTTGTGATTTTGTAGCATTCTCTGATAATGATTTATTTGTCCAGCGATTTTTCAGACAACGATGAGTGGGAAAATAAGATGTTACCAAAACTGAAGCGTTTCTCTCTTGCCTGTGTGCTACCCGAGATTATTGACAGTCACATTAGAAGGAACCTTAAATGCAGGGATCCAGAATTTATTCTCACATCACAAGTTTCTCGAAAAGAAAAGAAAAAGGAAATGAAATAAAAATATTGGTTAATATTTGTGCTATGAAAGCTGCCAAACTATGGCAATTTCATTATTGTGCTTGCCAATTATATGCAAATGTTTTCTTGTTGAACTATAACAGACAAATTGAATTAAATAAGTAACTATTTGCTTACGAGATTACAGTTTAATTTTATCTCTATTTTATTGTTTACATATAAATAAGGATTGTAATTTTATGAATTACATACTTTATTTGTTTCTCAGATACAAAAATAATTCTACATTTGTTAAAATTTCTATGCGCAGTTGTCTGAAAAAGTGTTAGCACTTTAAAAATTGTATTTTAAATGAAAGAGTAGGTGTGTGTGTGTGTTCGTTTTAATTCTAAAATATACGGTATACTTTAAATATATTATTTTCTTTATCTGCCATTATTTGGTGAATGTTATGAATTAAGGTGCCCGCACACTTGGGTGTGGCGGAGCGCAGCGATTTTTTCCGTCTGGTTCAGTTATATGTAAATAAATGAACCCTCGCAGACTGGAGCGCAGCGCGGATAGTCTTCGGGGCAAGCAGCCGGCAAATCCGCCACGCCACGCGTGCAAGTGTGCGGGGGTAAGCGTGGTGACGCGCAGATCTTAACCATCTTCGGCAGTCGTCGGTTGTCTGATTCGGGTGTTCCCGGCCGGTACTGACATTGGCAAGAGACGCTCTCCGCCCGCACTTCAGAAAAGTTGTGGTCTTCTTTTTGTATCAACTTTTGCAGGTTAGTACTATGTTTAGTGGTAATATCTTGCATCATTGATAAATATGCATTTTGCACCACCTGGCATAGGTTAGATATATTTAACAAGTAACGAATATATTGGAAAAATTAATGGCGATGTTTTAACAATGTGAAGCTGCGTCTATAGTAAATAATTCACTAGGTTTATAAAATACATTGTCAAAATGGAATCGTTGTTCAACTATTAACTAATTAAAATTTGTACTTTTATTGATGGGTTACTTCGTGCCACTAGCGATGTTTATAAACGACTGCAATCACGTTAATTTTTGTAAGAGCCGTATATCCTATACTCTTTCGAGTTTAATAAATCAGGGTTCAGTGCAAGAAAAATGAATAACAAAAGTAATAAAAACTGGCAGCAGAACTCATTCCAAAAGGAGATTACTCTAAGGTTTTGAAATAATTCAGAAAATAACATTCATTGGTGTTGTCCATTATTGGAAGGTATGTTTTAACGTGATTTGATTTTCGCAACAGTTAATCGCATTGTATTTTTTTATTTGTGAATGTAAAATTCAAACACGTACACATTTTATATTTGTTGAATTCTGTAGCAAGTGATAAGTGAAACACATATGACAATTGCATTTACTATAGTTTATAAGTAATTCAGCAACCAGGTTATGATAATATTACTTAGGTGAAATATGTAAACTGTGCATTAGTGTCATAATTTTCCATGTAGCAGTATCATAATTACAAAAATTAATAACATTAGTTTGTTAGTTATTAACATTAACAAATGCAACTTTTGTTACAGAAAAATGACTGACGAGGAACTAATCATACATGTGCAGGAGTACACTTTTCTATACAACTTAGAGGACCCGAGATACAGCAACCAGTTAGTCAGGGAAGATGCTTGGGAAGAAATCGGGCTGAAAGTGAACTGCAAAAGTAAGGAAATATTTTAAGATAAATATTATCATTGTTGTATGAAAAGCAATATTTCCTAATTAACTATATAACATTAATTTCAAATTACATTCTATATATACACCTGAGTTCCTCACGTTCTAGTTGTTCCGTTATTTATTTCTTTATTTCCAAGTCAAATAGAGTCAAACGATTATATCTTATTACCTTAAAAATTTTCAGCAAATTTATCTAACAAACAAAAATAAGATTTTATATTTTCTACCCAGGTTTATAAGTCTTAAATGTCATTCATCACTTTACTTTGTTCATGATATCTTAAAATATCAATTGTCAAACACAGTTTCTCCAATACTACTTACAATAATGGGTTCAAAGCGAAATTAGAAACTTTAATTATGCCCTTTAATAATTTATCCCTTACTCTTGTCTTCCTCGACGAACCACTGAAGTTTGCCATGGTACCGAACCAACTGGAGAGTTGAAATAGTAGTTTTTCACTCACCTGAGCCATACCCAAATCATCTCTCTGCACCCCAAAATATTCAACACAAAGACCACAATGTAAATTTTCCACCGGTAGCCTGTAACAACAATGCACGAGATAGTCTGACCTTGACACCCAACCTCGAAAATGATTTTGTATACATTCTTAACCATTGTATAACTTTGGTAGCAATAATTGATTTTTTTTATTTTGTAATTGCAAAAAAGTAAGTCAAATAAATGAAACCTAAATAAAATGTGTGTACATTATTGTTGCTGCAGCCCCCGTGATAAATATAATAACATGATTGCTCTGTACACGTCCAAATTTTACAAATAACGTATTCCATTGTGACTATACGAAAGTACAGACAAAACCCATACCACAAAGTTATTAAATATAATGTTTTATCTTAGACAAACAGCGAGCCTTTCTTCACATGACACAGCTCTCCGAAATGTTGTATTCCTATGCTTTATATGTGGCTGTAATAGTGTCAACAATTCAACAAACTTTTCTTCCGACATGCGAAAGTACTTGGAAAATTTATTTTTTATCTTTCTTGAGATCATCAAACAGGTGATGAAATTCGCCAAAAATTTCTCTTTTTAAATTTATATCGTGAACCCAGCATCGTTTTTCCTGCCTTTCATCATCCCCCATTGCTATGGCACCTAAAGTAAACACGTCTTCATCTGCAGCACAACTGACCGACCAGGAGGATGGCGAGGAGTGTGTTCTAATTAAAACAACAGGGAGGGGGAGGGGTGGAACTGCGCTCGCCGCGGCTCTGCTCCGCGCTCCGCCACGCCCAAGTGTGCGGGCACCTCAAGGCGGCAGCTGCGCACATTGGAGCATCTGCTGAGGGCAGGTGCATGCAGATCACCACTACATCTGGCGCCTAGACAGCAGCTGCATTTGTATCTCACCTCTGCACGTTTCGCCACACCTGGTGTCTGGCCGGCAGCTGCTAACGTTCAATTACAGTAGGGCGTGTGACGAGATGTGCCAAATGCCGCCACAGCCACATATACCATTCGTATACCTTCAACTATTCTCTTTTCACTCTGAGTTCTGAAGTAAACAAATAATGCAATATCATTGCACTTCGCTAGATTCTAACTGGCTCAATTTGTGCAGCGCGCCGACGTATGTATACTGTAGTGGTATGTATACTGTAGTGGTATGTATACTGTAAGTGTATGTATATTGTAAGTGTATGTATACTGTAGTGGTGTGTACACTTTAGTGGTATGTGTACCTGTAGTGGTATGTGTACCTGTAGTGGTATGTGTACCTGTAGTGGTATGTGTACCTGTAGTGGTACATACCTGTAGCAGTATGTTAACTGATAGTATGCAAACTGTATTCGTATGTGTACGGTAGTAGTATATGTATGGTAGTGGTACATATACTCTAGTGGTATGTGAACTATAGTGGACTGTATACTGTAGTGGTATTGGTATATGTAAAGTAGTGGTATAATATACAGGTTATTGCTAATATATAGGTATAAACACAGTGTGGTATAATATACATGTTATTGCTGATCTACAGGTATAAACACAGTGTGGTATAATTTACAGGGTATTGCTGATCTACAGGTATAAACACAGTGTGGTATAATATACAGAGTATGGCTAATCTACAGGTATAAACACAGTGAGGTGATTTCAAATCCAAAATGGAATGGAATACACTTCACGAGCAATGTCGTACATTAACTCACGTAAGATAGCACCTCTTAACAAATCGACATTGATTAGCTCTAACTTAAAATAATAAAAACTACTGAATATTAAAGAGAATATATATAAATCACGTTGTTACTTTATGTAAAACTTAACCTGTACGATCAACCTTGTAACGCGGGTTGTGTAACTGGCATGCAACCAAGTGCGCTATCACAATTGTATTCTCTACAAAAACTGTTCGCATTCCATACAGGTGATTAGTATTGTGTAATTAGTACTAGTATTACACCTATGAAAATAATAAAATACGTAAAGGTTACACGCATCTTGGCATGAACAAAAACAACCCACCTTTTTTTCTCTCAGTGTAGGGTATGTTAGAACTCTACAATTGTGGAAAATCATAAGAGCTGCATTATGTAACACTATCAATCACAGAAGTTTTCTTTAATCTCTAGTAGGTCTTATTAATTTCTGTTTAAATAATTTTAAACGCCGAGATTTTAAGGTTGAATATCTCATGAGTTACTGTACGACATTGTTCGTATATTGTTTCCTACGTCATTTTGGATGGAGAATCACCTCACAGTGTTTGTAGTTTAGGAACATCCTATATATTGTATGTATATGTGTTATTATATATATATATATATATAATTATATAATGTCCAGAAACTGCCGTGTAATAAGCAAACCACTCACATCCTGGGCTAAATTGGGGAAGAAAATATAAGTGGCAAAATGTTACGTGACATTTTACATGCGCAATGTGGCAATACTGCACGGAGATAGTCCGCTCGTGCGCTCTGGGGCTTGGTATTATTTCATGTATGTTCCGTAAAGTAAACATAGAATTATGTTTGTACTGCTCTGGATTTTAACCTGAAACCATTATATGCAGACTGGAATGATAGTAGTAAGATAAATATAACATCTGTTGCACACAAGAGTGGTCTAACTACAGTGCTATGTTGCCACATTGTGCACTTAACATGTCGTTGTAAAACATTTTGTGTAATATTTCCATCTCCAATTTAGCTCAGGATTCGCGTGGTTTGCTTACTATACAGCAGTTTCTGGGACATCCTGTATATAATATATATATGTATATATATGTATATATATATATATATATATATATATATATATATATATATATATAT
>PNEQ01068550.1:7757-28250 GCA_003012365.1 Medauroidea extradentata | reverse complement strand
TAAGAGGTTTGATAATGCTTTTGTGAACGTAAATACAAAACAACGCAATATCAAAGACCACTTTTTCGTATAAAGTTTACGTGAACAAAGCTGTTAAAAGTGTTGGTTTGCATTCTGTAAAATCATCCCTCTAACATTAATAAACTTCGTATTAGGTTCATTGTAATTGTTCGAAAAGTGATAACCTTGCGTTTTAATCAAACATTTTTGATAAATTGGGAAACTTAAGTTTGACTGTAACAAAAAAGGTTGCCTTTGTATGACACTTTTAGGGCATTGGTTCTTATTGAAATTCTTTTTGTAGTATTTTCATTAGTTGATTAATAACGCCTGCCGTTATGCAATCTGTGCAATGTACACAATTCAGGTTGTCTACCACACGGGCGCAGTGCTTTACACTTATGTTTTGTAGGTATTAAGGCCCTGTATGACGTGTACATTTTCACGGTTGCGCCGAGTGACAGCTGAAAATAATGCTAATATTAAAAATTACATGTAATAGTAAAATACTAACATAATCGTATAAATTGCATGCGTTTAATAGCTTTACTGGTCTTAAAACCGCAGTAAGTGCTATATTAATTTTTCACAGAATGTGGTACATAGTTATTTAAAGAGGTGTCCTAGGATTTACGGAGCGCAACTGGCAATGCCGTAGAATGGGTTTCAGGTACTAACCAACATTATTTATTTAATTAAATATTGCTTTATGTAGCACAGTTATGCTTATAACGTAGTCAGATAGTGGCATTTACTGACCTAAATGTAGTCTTCAAACATTCGTTTACCTAACTCGGCGCCCTTTAGTTCCGTACTAGTCACTGGCATCCAACCATCGACTTTAGTTTTGCCACATGAGCTAGGTTGCAAGCGCCCATCATCTGTGCCACAAATCCCCTGCAATCGTTCCACAGGGATTTCATTCACGAGACAGTTTTAATGGCTCTACCAAGTATTCAATCACGTAAGACTTAATCATGCCAAATGAATGCAAAATTTTTATTTGTTGTAGCAATCTTAACCAGGCCGTTTTGCAATATCAGCATACATAGGGAAAGAGGTTGCTTGTTTAGTAGTTAGGTAAAATTTTGAACACAACAGCAAGTATGAATACGTGGCACATGTGCGCCGACGCAAGAGAAGGCAAGACGATACGTATTTGCTACGTTGGAGTAGTATCTTGTTCTCTGAAGGTGGTACAACATCGTTTATAAAGGAGCGGTTTACTTGGACAGAACAGACCGATATGATGTTGGCGTACTGAGCAGCTCATGGAAAGAACGGGACCCAAACCGACTTGTTCTACATCATACCGCGTTTCTGTCTGTTGATCGGCGTCTGCGGGAGAGTGGATCGTTTACCAGGGCTGACTGGCATTCGTGGTCGTGCTGTGAGAACGCCTGCCTTGGAGGGAAGGATTTTACGTCGAGTGGAGCAGAATACAACCACCAGCACGCGTGCCATTGCGCACAAATTGCGAACAAGTCAGCCAACTGTATGGCGTGTGCTTCACGATTAATTACTACATCCCTACCATAGGGGCAGGTAATGGGACCTCGTGACTACCCACAACGCTCGCAGTTCGCCGCGTGGTATCTACAACAATATCAAGCAAAGCCGCAGTTCGCGAGAAACATTATTTCCTCCGACGAGGCATGCTTCACGCGAAAAGGTCTATTTAACTCACGTAATATACAATTGTGGGAGGATACAAATCCAAGTGGCACATTTCAACGTGGGCATCAGGAACGATTTGAGGTAACCATGTGGTCGGGAAACATTCAAGACTGTTTGACTGGGCCATACATTTTGCCTGGACAATTAAATACTAACGTTTACCACATTTTCCTGGGGACAACGCCACCAGAACAACTGGAGGATGTTTCACTGGCTGTAAGAAAAGATAATAAGATGTTTCAACATGATAGCGCGCCAGCACATTTTGGTGTAGGTGTACGCGATTGATTGAACACAAGGTTCACAGGGCATTGGATAGGACGTGGAGGGCCAGCAAGGTGGCCGACATGTTCGCCAGATGTCAGTGCTCGACTTCTTCTCGTGCGGCTACATGTGTTCACTTGTTTATGAGACTCCAGTGAACAGCTTAGGAGAACTTGTTGGCCGGATTTCCGTCGCCGCAGGCCACATCGCAGTTGGACGTGGAATATTTTTCCCTGTGCGTGCATGTACTCTGTGCATCGAAGTCAGTGGTGGACATATTTCGAGCATTTACTGTAATAAGAATATTATAATGGCAAGGTATGGCACGGCTTTGTTTGCAGTCGTGTCAATATGTATTAGTCCTGTGTATTATGTTTATCTCATTGCTAGTTTATGTAGGTATACAGTAGATGACAAGAAATGTGTAATACAGTTTTGAGAGAACTAGTAATTTGGCGCTCATGCTACCATCGTGATGTGGCGTATATGTCATTCGGGATAAAGTGAGCACTAAAGAATTAATTTTTGAGAAAAATTACTACACGTTATGTTATATAATTTAACATTAACAATAGTTACCTTACTCGCTCTACTGTTGGCAGTGATATACCGAACATAGCTCCTTGTATTTTTCTATTTAAATATAACAATAGTGAAATTAAATGAACTGAAATCGACATACTTATATTTAATATCATTAATAAACTTTTTTATCAAACTACATATGTACCTACCGACTGCACCATTGATCTTGCACGCGCAAACATCAAGTGACTTGTCCAGAGAGGTTAGATATTTCCCGTCGCTAACCGTTACGTGCGGAAAGACACGAATTGGCTGCAAATATAACTTTAGCAGGGCTTGTTTGAGTGCCTGCTCTATCCCGAACCGGCTATACTATGTTAGACTGCTAGCGCGTACACAGTGTGCAGCAATTTATTTAACTTCATGAGATCGTATCGCAATACGTACATGACCGAGAATGTTGCTAAATTGAAGGTTTTTATGTACATTGATTTGCTGCACTATTAAATATTATATACATTATCTGGTTGGTGATGAAAGTGACTCGTGAATGAAATCGCAACAAGTTGAGTAAACGAGTACTTCGAAACATACATTTATGTCAGTAGGGCATAGTTGTGCTTCATAAATTATATCTGATTAATTAAATAAATACATTTCATTCGAAATACACCAAGCGTGATAGATAGAATTTTAGTCCTTTCTAGGACAAAGCCAGTTGTGCGCCGACATTCCAGTTCGCCTCTTTTAACAACTATACAACACATTCTATGAACATTAATATTCCACCAGCGGCGGTTTTAATACGAGTACAGCCATTAAACATATGTAATTTACAATATTATGTTAGTAATTTTTATAATTAATGTGTAATTGTTTATATTGGTATTATTTTGCAGTTGTCACTCGGCGAAGCTGTGAAAATTGACAAGACATACAGGGCCTAGATACCCACAAAACATAAGAGTAAAGCACTGCGCCCGTGTGGTAGACAACCCGTATTGCATACGTCACACGGGTTGCATAGCGGCAGGCGTTATTAATCAAATTGCGAAAATACTACAAATTGAATTTACACTAGTACCAGTGCTCTAAGAGTCATACGAAGGAAACCTTTTTTGTTACAGTCAAACTTTAGTTTCTTAATTTATCAAAAATTGTTGATTAAAATCTACGGTTTTCGAACAATTACAGTGAACCTAATAAGAATTTTACTAATGTTACGTAGAGGGATGGTTTTACAAAATGCAAACTAAGTCTTTTAATAGCTTCGTTCATGTAAACTTTATACGAAAAAGTGGTTTTTGATATAATGTGGTTTCTTATATACGTTCACAAAAGCATTATCAAACCTCTTACTCTAAGGGTGATTACCGCCCTTAGTAATAACTGTAGTCTATAAGTCGTACATATGTGTTTGGCATATTTCGTCGTCAGGAATCACCTCCCGAAATGTGTTGGTTTAGTTAAGAATCATTCTGTATATTCACATAATCGCTTATATATACACATAGATACACACATACATACAATACATATATTGAGCTGCGTGAGGAGTAAACGACGAGAGGCTGTGTTTAGGGGAAGGTTAAGAAGACCTGTAGGCTCCAGGTCCGCAGTTTCAGCTCGGCGAAACGAGAACACGAGACGTCTTTCTCAGGTCGTGTGGCCGACGACGACGTGGCTGCCACCAAACAGCGTCGCTAATGTTGGCTATCCTGAGCCTGGCTATATATAAGTACATGCTCACTTAGCCCCTATTTACGCCAGGGCCACACTCCACGCCCCTTCAACGCTAAAATACACATGCATTACTGGGTTCAGGCCTATGCATAGTCCTTACACACAAATGAAAAGCACTGTTGATTTTACTGGCATTAATCGTACGTGCAGTTTTAGTACAAAGTTCTTACAAACTGTAACCACGGTAATGGCAGCAGTCCGGCTCCTGGAGGGAGAATGAATGTTAATATAAACTAACTACTGTTGCCCTAAAACCTAAACAAAGTGGAGGGACGGCGCGAGAGCATTTCTCCGGCATGTGATCACTGCTCGGATGTCATTACCAACAAGATCTCTCTTCTGGAAGATGGCGCGCAGAGGGCGCAGCTTCTACCGCAAAAACACAGCAAGACGAAATGAGATGAAGTGGTGATAGTGAACAACAGAAAACACTAGATGCGATTAATTATTAAGATGTATTGAATTATGTATAACAGTATAAAATGTATAATTACGCAACGAAGTTAAAAAAGTTGGCAACGAAATTAATTAGAAAAGAAATTAATTATTAATGTGGCTCTGCCAGTCTGTCTCTTATTAGCTAAACATATCTCTCTTGAGCACTGATGTGTCTGTAATAAAATAAATTGCATTTAAATAAGAAGAATATTTAACTGGAAGGTGGCCAGCACAGCAAGTCTATTGATCCCTGAGGGGTGTGCAAAGTAGGATCTCACTGCATGTGGCTCGTTCCTAAACCATGACGAGGTGTAAGACAGGCAGTGCATGGCCTTGGCATTCGTGTCGAACACTCTCGCGCACTAACTTTTACTCACCCTAATATATATAGTATTTTGTATAGAAAGATATATAATATATATATATTATTTATTATACTGATTTTTGCGCCACTCAACAGCCGAGGCCAATAACAGTGACACACGCATAACATTAAAAAAGACATATACATGATATTGTTACACAAAAACAGTAACACAAACACACAAATCGACAGTAAAACACAAACACAAGTGGAAAGAATATTTACCTATAACCAGTCTAGACCGAGTGTAACTGTTTGTAAAGAAAAACAAATTAAACTTTTGTAATGTCTTGATATATTTCTGAATGTGATTTTCTTTCCAATGAAGGGATCAAAATTCCAAAATGATTTATTATACATTAGGACACATCGTTTAACTAGGTAAATTTCTTTATTAACTGTACCAAAAGTAACACTACTTGTATGGTTGTAATTTGCAACTCTAAAATAGACATATTTACTTATGGCAGAACATGAGTGGTATGAAAGAAATAGTTGATTAGAAATAAAGCAACACATATAGAACGTCTTGTTTCTAAAGTGTGAGTTTTGAACATTTTGCCTCACTATTATTATCCAAGTTATAATTATTAGCTGGGAACCCGTTATCTATAGTTTTAAATACATTGCAGTGTAATTTTTCCAGTCTCCTAGAATCAGTTGCTGTACTATAGTTCCAGATTACTGAACATTATTCTAATTTTTATCATACTAAAGAATAATACAAGCAAAGCAAGGAGTCCGGCGTAGTTGCAGGATATGTAATCAAATTGATTAAACCTAATATACGCACATAGCTATTAATTAAGTTGTCCACATGGTGATGAAAGTTTATACTTACACACACACAGGATGTATCTTTATTGGTGTCAAATATTTTGGGGATGTGTTCCTTACACAAAAATATGAAAAAAGTTTATGTGAACATGGATCCGGAAATATAACAGTTTGCGAGGAGTTTAAAGATGTTTCCTCAAAAAGAAAAAAAAAGTATATTGTTAAAAAATTATAATAATAACTTTAAGTTTTTTATATTAAAATTCGCAGGTTAACATATCAAAAATTTATAAAATTCAATAATCTAAAATGGTTAATCGCAAGACCAAAAGTGCGACAGTAAAAATTAAAGAACACAGTTTTTACAATAAAATATCCAACATTCACTAATATCCACGTTATTAAGTGTATTATCGCATTAAATTGAAAAGTTCGCGAACGAATTCGTGGGCAGCAGCTAGTAATTAGTGAAGTGTAGTTGACAACTGTACTCCACGTTAAGGGAGAACATCCACGCCCATGGAAGCTAGTGGTATGTCTGTTATAACGAGATAGGACACGGTTTTCTCGCTCCTCTCGAGAACGACGAGACAACAAGGAGGATGTGACGGGATGCTGTCGCGAATATCTGGCGGGGTTTATCGTCGAGCAAGCTACGTCGTGGCGACGATAGCGGGCATAGACGTCCGGCGCTCCAGCACTGCGGCATTGTTGTGCTCGTGGGTCTGACACGCGCCACGGGGCAACATGGCTTGCTTCTCTGCTCTGGGCGTCTTCCTGACTATTACCTCGCTACACGTCGTCCTCGCCTCTGATGGCAAGTGCTACCGCAGTGTGCCGTGAGTACTAACATCTGCTGCTCTCCAAGTCTCCACAATACTCTGTACAACAGTGTTAGGGAGTCGCCTTACACGCCTTTCAAATGCGATGCAATGTGTTTGTAAATAAGCATTTTACTAAACTATTGCATATAAGGCCCTTGTGATAATGTACGTGAGCAAAAAACTCTTCGAATAAGAACGAAATGTCATTGTTAAGACATTATGCGTATTGAAAACACTTTTTCTAAGTCCTCCAACAAATCTAAAATCGACATTTTCAGACTGCCGTAATTCATAATGTGCTTAACGGATGTTAACATTTAACTTTGCTACAGACATTCCATCTATAAAGATACACACTAATCGCTTGAAGTCCCATAGTAAAAATATATCGTCGGGTGTCTTGCACGCTAGTTCAGCGCTTGACTCGAAGTGGTGATACGCATAGGCTGTTTTAAGGTCACCCTTACAGTTCTGTCGCTTTTGATCCTCTGACGCGCAGTTATGCGGCGCCGTTCTAAATATTACGTATTAAAATATAGAGATTTTTGTCAGCGCCGTGGGCGCTGCTTACCTCAGAGAGTTACGGAGAAAATGAAAAGAGATTTACATGATAAATTATATTCAGTACTGCTGAAATACCGGCTGAACCCATATACATGCTGATTCACGCGTAGTTGTCACAATGCACAGAGTTTATTCATTGCATCAATTTGAGCTATCCTATGCATGTAGGTGTATATTTTATCAGCGATTGCTGATGTTTGAATAAAAATGTAAGTGATTTGCTTAATTAATTCGTTATGTTTAAAATGCATATTATATGTTTTGCTCCAAATTATGTCTGTGTAAGAACCTGTGTGCGACGCTAACTTATTGTCTATCATCATGTATGTCGGTTCTGCCACACTGATATAGAATACAATAACTTAACAGGCTGTGTTTCCTATATCCTGCAATTCAAGAAGGAAACATGTTTTTTTCCACATTTTAAAATCTGTTCAGTAATTCCGTTACGCTACGAAAAAAAAAAATACATTTGTTTTTTCTATACACGAAACTTCGAAAAGTGACCGCTATCGCTATCGTTTCAGTCAGAGAACTGAGGTATACGCGGTCATAAGAGGTCCTCTCTACACGTGTTTAAAAATTGATATGTTGCAGCAAGTTGACAATTGAGTAGATTTCCGTAGACAGGCACATTAAACTAAAAGTTCTTTTTCGGGAAATTGCTTACATGTAAACACCATACTGTGTACTATGCTCACTCGCAATTGTGCTATGGGCGTTCATGTGGTAAAATTCATGATTTTATATTTGCACGGCATAGTGATCACTTTGTGCCTACATTTCCCACCTTTTAAAACGTTTTACCTCTCGTAGTTTTCCCATAGTGACATGAAAAAGTTGAAATTTGCAAGTTACGGGAACATGGAAATAACAAAAACCAAGCGTCTTACTCGAATGAGATAATTTACAATGAAATGAGGTATTATGGGCAATATGTTAAAATATTTAAAAACACAATGTGATTTATTTGTACTTTAAAAAAATCTTAAAATTACGACTTTTTACTTTATTTATGTAAATTTTTAAAATAATAATATAGGGTTTTTGTGTGTTTTTAAATATTTTATCATATTGCCAATTCCATTCATGTAATGCACTTGGTTTTTATTATTACCATGTTCCTGTAACTTGCAAATTTTGACTTTGTCGTGTCACTATGGGAAAACTACGAGAGTTAAAAAATGATTACCAGTGGAAAATGTAGTCACAAGTGACGTCTATATAACGAGCACTATGTCGTGTAAATATAAAATAATACATGATCTTTGAAAGAACTGTGCAATGGGAGTGTATGGCTGGATTCAATTTCTTGGACGTACTCCATTGCAAATTGAATGACTGTCAAAGAAAACTAAGCATACTCTGCTTATTTTATGGTTTCCTTTTATTTGTTTAGTCAGCAAGATACATACACAACATAAAATTCCAAGATGAAATCGGGTCAAATAAAAACAAGGAACAAACATAATAAATGAAATTAATAACAAATAAAATAAAGAAAACCCAAAATAACATACAACACAACGATGAGACGAAACAACAAACACAGTAGATATCAGACACGAACATAAAAATACCAAAAGAACACAACAAGTAGACGAGACAAAACGCAACAGATATCAGACATATACAGACAAGACAAACGACACGATGAAGAGACGAAACAAAACACAGTAGTTTTCCAGACAGACAGTGTTACGACATTTCGGGAACTGGAATCTGTTCCCGTCATCAGGTTGACACACGGGGTTCAGGAACACTTCTAAACGTTAACCAGAGAAAAGGAAAACAAGTAATTGGGATGGTGAGACACCCGGAAGACTTGTTTTTAAAAAAGGCCCGGAAATCCTGCCGACATTCCTGACATTTCTACATGAACAGTTTAAATAATCCTGATTTTGAAATTTAATTTTCATTTTGCAGTCCTTAAAATCATCCTGATTTCTTGGTAAAACAAGGTCTAGCAAATCCTCTTCAAAGATATTCTCCTTAGCGAGAGAAATGCTGAAGACTGACAAACTGATATTATACAGACCATAACTACGAAAATAAAGGATTGTATATTTTGGTACGCTGAATTTTAACAGTGGTAGCAGTGTCTCCACTACTGACGGGGTACATTTTATAACAACACATGTTTTTGTGTTTTTACAATTATTTCACAATAACAATTCAACATATGCATTAAAAATACCATACTCTTAAAGCGTTAACTTGGTTTAAAATTTTTGAAGTTGTATGCCATAGTAAAATTTAGTTTGGAAAAAAAGATTCCTTTTGCTTATTGTAAAGTATCTCATGTAAGCAAAATTTACGTATAAAAGAACTTTTTTTTTTCAGAATTGTAAAACTTTATACAAGCGATACATTTTTTTTTTCGTATTTAATTTTAAATATATGTCTTGTTTTATTTATTAGCAACCAGTGATTTGTATTCACAGTAAATTCTTTGACTTCAAGGAGATTCGAACCTGCGCCACTGAAGTAGCTATCCGGAACTGAAAAAGCTTGACTGCAACCAAATTATTAAGCAGCAGGTATCTTGGCATGGAATTAATTCAAGAACACACAGCAGATATATTCTGTGGGCTTGATCTAAATTAGCGATATCTTAGGACACTGTGCACAATTTACGAATACCCCACTTAAAAAAAAAGTTTTTGAAAGGTTATTCTGGAGTTCCATTTTGCAGTTCTGAACTACGATGGCTCAACATAAAACATTATTCATTATTTTTCGCGGCTGCATATTCAAGGGTGTAAATTTACACGTAAGTATTCATTGCGAAACTGCACTAAAATAATGTTTTTTTTTTCAATGATAATAGTTTGTTAATACAATGACATTTCGTTAATTAAACACATTAAGATATTTATAATTTATTTTGGTCGGTGTATTTTACACTTACTTTTAAAATGTAATTTAACACCAACATTCTAGTAAAAGTCTATGCTTTTGTAGGTTTTATCAGATGTGTGTACACGTTTTTAGATTCCTAGTAGCATTTGTGTAAAATTTCACCTACCATAGATGTTTTCCATAAATATACATACAGTAATGTAAAAGTACCAAATTTATGTATGCGTGTATTTACAAAATTTTACGGTCTATGGTTTACTACAGGTTTCTAAGTTGTTATTGTGTGTCTGATTGAAAGCGTCTGCGCCACTTTTTTATTTAACGTGATGCTGGTCTACATCGAATTTTCTGTCATCTGCGCTGCATTACATTGATCGGTCCAATGCGAATACATGTGAAGCATTCCAGTGTGGTTTAGTTACCCTTTGTTTTAGTATTCGCTATATGTAACATAACAACTATCGTAACTCAAACCTCACTCACATTAATGTTCAACATGTACCTGTACATTTGCCGTTTTTTAGTTCATCCAAATCGTGTACACTTTTCAAACCATTTTACTTATTTTGGAAGTAACGTGTGAACTACAGCTACTCGAGACCACGTGTACTTGATGCGCAGGATTGGCAAGACGTTCCATGCCGTCAAACGTACGTAGAAGCGTCTGTATCCTTGTGTACGCGTACTACTCATTGCATGGGTAATGTATTGAACGTAGACAAGCGCCTCGGAGCGCGCGGGAATTCAGCCTCGAACACTAGTGTTTGCGCCTACAATTTTGCAAGATGCTGTTTCTGAGCTCTTGTCCACTGACAATACTTGATTGTTCTTGGATTAAGCAGTCTTCACAAGAAACAAAATGGTTTTCAACGAAATCCTGTGTGTAAAATTTTACCATCGGAATCCTATACAGGCACATTATTTATTGTGATATGATTTTAACACATATTTACAGCACAATAATGTTTCTTGTTTTAAGCATTGCTTAGTAACTCTTGCAGGGACCAAAAACCATGACGTTGAACAAAACATGTAAAGGCAATTCCGCCAAATATAATTTAAATTATTTAAAAACATTTCAATACAGTGCACAACATATGCGAACAATAGAGTGCTTTATTATCGAAAGTGTTTACCTTCCTTGAATATATCTTTGAAAATGACATAGGCCAATTATGATTTTGATTATAATTACACTGTTAAGTCGCATGACCAACATAAAACGACCATCGTTTCGTGCAAAACTCTCTGGGAAATAATGCACTCTTACTTTCCTAATTGTGCGCTAGAAATATTGTTTAAGTTCATGCACAAGAATTAATCTCGCGACCTAGGAATTTTGCATACGTTTAGCGTCCATTTCGCACATTCAGTTTACTATATTTGATTGCCAAACAGCCTATAGTTACTGTAATTTTGGCTGATCAATTAATATTTGCACAACCCTTAAAGTCTTCACTGTTATTTTATTTTTGTATATTTTGGATTTTACGTAACATCGAACAGCACAAGGACTTGGTAGACGAGCATGAGGTGAAAGTGGGAAGAAGACAGCCAGGGCATGTTTAAGAAACTAGCCCATCATCCGTCCTGTGTGATTTTGGAAAGCCCTGGAAAACCGAAATCAGGATGGCCGGAGACGGAGATCGAACCAGGGTCCTCCCGAATGTGAGGAGAGTGTTTTACCACTGCTCCATTGATCTCGGCCATATTTGTACTATGTTTTTTTTTTTGGAGGCGTAACTTGACTGTATTTTCCAACTACAGACATGTTTTTAGCTTTCATAAGTTTTCCTAATAACACGTCAAAGTCACAGTCAGTATTTCACTGAAGCCGAGCGAGGTAGCGCCATGATAACACGTTGGATTCTCTTTCGGGAGTAACTTGATTAGAATTCCTGCTCCGGCCATTCTGACTTCGGTTTCGCGTGGCTTAGCGAAACTGCTCCAGGTAAATGCCAGGATTGTTTCTTCTCGTGTCATATAAAATTAATTTCACAATATTCCATTCGTACAACCATGCCACACACATGTACGCGAGTAATCGCATGGACACTGCTACTTTGGATTGGAGTTTATTGTTCCAACGTAATCTTCTCTATATTTAAAACAGAATACTGACTGACATATCTAACTGCAGCCCAAACCACTGGACCTAGAATCGTGAACATATTTGTGTGATTTCCCTTCATGTCGCAGGCGAGCACTAAGGAAGGTGATTTTTCCCCCTAGAAATTCGACATCTAAGGGGGTGAAATGGGTGAAATGTATTTACGAAGAAACGTCGACAGTGCTCGAACCGGATGGCCTATCGTCGTGATTTTTATTTTACCAGAATACTCATAAAAGTATATATTAGCCAATTTTAAAATTTTTCGAAATTCAACATTTAAGGGGGGTGAATAATCCGTATATGTACTTCTGATTAACTATCTATATCTATTGAATCCTTCGAGATATATAGTTGGTTTTCGCTTCAAAATTTTGCTTCCATAAATACCGAAAAATTAGCTTTAGTTTTTTTTTTTTAATTCTACCCACAAGCAATCAAAAGGGGTGAAATGTTTTTTTTTATGAATCGTCTATATCACTGAAACACAATTGACTATCGTAGTGATTTTTTACTTCAATTAGTTACGTATACAAATTACTATGAGAGGACTCCAAGACGTTTGGAAATTTGATAATTAAGGGGAAGAAAATACGTTAGATGTGTTTTAAATTGTTCTTCTATATCTATCGAACTAATCAATATATCGAAAAGACTCTGCTTTAGGTTGAAGCTTATGTAAATATCTAAAATACCATTCAAATATATTTTGCGAATTCAGCCCCAAAGAGGTAAAACAATGGTAAAATGTGTTTTCGATTCACAATCGGTATATATCGACGTGATTTTTGTTTAAGATTGATGTTTACTCAAATACCTGAAAAGTAATTTCACGGATTTTTTTAATTCCCCAACTAAGTAGGTGAAAATGGGTGAATAGTGGAGAAATGTGTTTTCAAATAATCGTCTGTATTTCTTGAACCCAGTGGGCTATTGTGTATTTCACGTTCAAGAGACACCAGTAAAGTAATATAAAGTGTAATTCAAAGGTTTTGAGAAATTCAGTCTTTTAGGAGGTGAAAAGACCTGGAATGTTTTTTTAGATAAATCTTCGATATGTATCAAACCTATCGAGATATTCAGTTTATTTTTGCTTCAGGATGATGATTAGGTAAATGGCCACAAAGAGGTTTTATGATTTTTCAAAATTCAAATTCTCAGTACTGTACTGTAACGGGGTGATTTTTAATTAATTATCGTTTTCGCTTTGACTGAATGAGCTATCGTTGTGATTTTCTCTTCACTTGGATACTTGAACAAATATATAAGGTGTGAAATTAAGATTTATCGAAATTCGGCACCTGAAGGGGCGAAAAGGCATTTATTTGTTTATATCAGACGATGATACTTATCTAACCAGGAGAGATACTGAGGTGGTGTTCTCATCAGAATGATGCTTTCGTAAGTACCTAAAAGTAATGCAAATTTTTAATTTTATAAGACAACTTACTTAAGAAGAAAACTTAATTTGTGAACTTTCATGACAGACAATACGAAAAGCAAGTACGACCAGTGATAAATAAATTATACAGGAGTTTCTATCGAGACGCGGTGTTGTAAAACCTCTATGAGCCAGAATGTTTTATTTTTAAAAGTAGTTTTCATGAATAATTTCGGCGTTATATGGCGAAGTTGTTTGTAGCTCTGATCTATATTTCCAGATGTTCTGGGGTCAGATTCCTTTAAATGCTGTGCAAACGTGTATGTGCAACACCCAAAACTGCAAGGAAGATAAAATCACAGCAATTTGGACAAACTATATTATTGTGGACATACGCCGCTGCAATATTATGATCTTTGAAAGAACTGTGCAATGAGAGTGCATGACTGGATTTGTTTGTATGCAATATTATGTCGTCCCAGAAATCTTAGAAAGAGACTAAGGCCGGTATTCCTAAACGTGTGTATAAGGGTTTAGGTGCAGCATATGTCATGCCTAGGCCTTATCGGTATTCCTAAACGTGTGTATAAGGGTTTAGGTGCAGCATATGTCATGCCTAGGCCTTATCGGTATTCCTAAACGTTTGTATAAGGGTTTAGGTTCGGACATTGCTTATTCAGGACTGATCTGTGACTTTTCCTTGTCCTAATATAACTACGCATGCGCAGTACGCTTAGCCCTACAGACGGCTACGTACGTTACAACGTATTTTACCGCTGCTGGACGAATATAGTTTTTAATAGTAAAAAGAGAAAACAAAAATACTCTAATCCCACAGAAAATGAAACTTTGCGGCAGCAGGAATACTAAATAATAACTCACTAGCATTTTAAAAGGCCAAATAATCCAAAATCAACAAATTTGTAGTTTTAAAAGCTTTGCAGTAAATGTATATTTTATTGGTCGATCTTACGAAAGTGATTGAGTAGCTCAGGCGCTAATGTGTCGGCTAGGTAATAATTTAATTTGGGTTCGAATCTCGATCACTCCAAATTTTTTTTTTTACTTTTTTATATATTATGTATCACAATAAGGTAAGATTGAAATTAATGTTTATTTCCAAAAATATAGTTTCTAAGCATTAAACTGACTCAAAAATATAAAAATAAGATAAATGTATAATGAACCATTAATTAATAGAAATTTTTCCTCCTGTGAATTGTAGTCAACATGTAGGAATATCACGTCTAGAGTATGGAATATAATGACTTGACTTTTTTTTTGTTCTTTAAATGCTTACAAATGGAATGAATAATGGACGTACGAACAATAGGCACCTTTTGTAAACCGACCTACTTACAAAATATGCAATTACAATTGTTACAAACTGTTATATACTGTTGATTTAAACAAATTTTTGTAAAATACGATATGTTTGACTAACATTCAGAAGTTCTGACTATGTTTTTATTTACAAACATTCCAGTATTTTTTAAATTAATTTCCGAAATAAAATTTTTACAAGCAAAATAAAACGAATTCTGTTTATATATTTTTTCCTTAAATAACTCGTATTTAATCTGCGTTACGTCATGTTAAATAAAAGTTTCAGAAATAATTAAATGTGTTCACGATATATTCACCTACGAAAAAAAAAAATAAATAAAAAATCTGTAACGGGACGTTTCCAAAACAGCTAGCATGCTATAAATAATTTGTAAAAATATCTCCATTCTCGTGTCATTGTAATTAAAAATTTAGTTAAATATATTAAAAAAATTTACAGATTCGTAAAAGTCTAATTAAAAAAATCGTTTGTACGACAGAAAATCTGCTCGCTAGTTCTGTGACTTGTGCATAGAGACGAGAGAACATTTAATAGACGTGCAAATGCTGCTCTTAACTTAATAGTTTTTTTTCGGTATTTTGTAAGGAAAATCTCAAGGTAAGTGATCACATTTAAAAATTACAGTTTTATTTTTAAAGTAAACACACTTGTACACTAATCTGCGAATGGTATGTGCATATATCGAGAAAGTACAAGCTTAACTAATAAGACTACTTTTCTTAATTTGGTGCAAATAAACCAAAAAATTTCACATTGATCATGTAGATGTAAACATTATAAAATATTTCTTTGTTTCTTCATGGGATTCTGTCTTCTAACATAGTGAACCTACAACAATTTGAACTAATTAAAACAAAGTTTGAAAAATTAAGTTTTTAATTTTACATTTTCTTAGAGTCGGCGCAGATGTTATAGGAGAAAATAATAATTCATGATATGAAATCTTGGGAAATAGAGTATGTTTAGTATTATTAACGTTGAAACGCCAAATTACATTTAATACACAATTTCCTTGTAAGTTGTGCGGGATATTTTTTTTATTTTAATGAGGGTATAGCTTATGAAATACGTGTCAAAAATATGTCCTAAAAATTTTCTACAAAGTGAATTATTGTGGTAGTAATATTAACCAGAAAATAACTACAAAAATTTATTTCTTAAAATATAAAGCATTATAACAAGTGCTGAAACAATTAAAGACCAAATAGCCTATTTTATCAAAGGAAGGAAAAATATTAAGTCAATTTTAAACTATTGCCCATTTCACGTAATCATTGAAATTACATTTTCAACTTACCTCATCATAAATTTCTCCACGCGGTACTAATAAAAAATTTTCTGAATCACCCTGTGTTAAAAACTGAAAATGATATATTAAAAATACCTTAATATCAAACATATGTACCGAGTTTGGAGATTTCCAGATGCATGGTTAGTGTAGATAACTCATGTGATCAAGAAAACTTAAGATACTCACATTACCAGTATTTCGATAGGCTAATGTAAACAACGTCTCTCTTCAAAAAATTAGTTTTGTTTATCTCATGAAGAAAAAACGTTTTAAATGACCGCCATTATGAAAATATGAACTAAGTACATATAAGTCTAATCAACTATGTCTACTGCACTATATTTTTATCAAGTTTGATTACATTAGCTCCGTATGTTCGATTTTTTAATGTGGAGGAGAAATTGAGAAATACACAAACGGACAATGGAAAGTAGACCTAAAGAAAAAGAAGAAAAACCTTCGAGGTCCTGCATACGTGTGCACTTCATTGTGGTAGCCATTTTCCCAGGCCTCCGAGAGGTGCGCCGAGATTCGGGCGTTACCAGATTATTCGAAAACTGCTCAACGCACATGAGTGATGTCTGCTTAGGAATATTATTCAAAGATTACTATACATGTGTATACCGATTTCTGGTTCAACAGTAATCATTAAAGCATATTGTAAAGCGGCCAAAATGGAAAAAACGGGTGTTTTAGCGGTGCTTTTCGAGCATTGCTACAGAATCTTCTATAGGGTGCAGATGTATACAACTCACCTTTATCGTCAAAATGACAGTTATGTCTCGTAGAGGTGAGTTTCGGCGAAAAAACAGAACGCCAGTTAGTTACTTGCGCCTAGAGGCTAGGGTAATGAGTGATGTGCATGCTTTCTCGAACTTAAGGATTCACAATGAAGTTAACATGGAGATTCTTACGTTACCTTTACGTTACAGCTGAGTTGAGATACAGGTCACGCTGCAGTGTTTTCACATTGAATTATCGACGACGCAACGGTAACTTACAAATGTGGAAGTTGAATCAACTTCAACATAACGTAAAGGTAAAGTTAAGAACAGCCAATCAGAAGCGGAGTTGTTCTTTTGTTGGCTATTGCCTACGAGATTTTATCGCGCCAAAACTAAAGTTTTACAGACGTTTCTCTTAACCTCAAACTGTGTGCTGCTCACTCGTGCATGTACGAGAGTGTATGAAAATAAGTAAATTTGTCATAGTTGTGTTCTGAAGTGTGGTGAAAGCAAAATGTTTGTTACAGTAATTTTAAGTAAATAATATTTTTAATTCCTCGTAAGATTTGTTACTCGTGTTGCATGGTATTTGTGAGTGCATTGCCTAATACATGTGTGGCTATGGTTGTCTAGTGAGTCGTTATCATATACTTATTAATAATTTTGAGCTAATGTGTTGCTAAAACATTCGTTCAAGGACTGTACAATCATTTTAACTAAATGGTTTGCAAGTTCGCTGTTCACTGAGGTATGTGGTGTGATATGTGTAGACAGCAAAAATATTGTTAAAATATCAAATAAGTGTCTCACCAGTCTCACGAAAGACGTTAAACTAACAGTTTAGCCCTCCCATTTCATGAAATAAATAGAATCCCAACAGAATCACTCTTAAGTAAAGCATGTGTAATGTGAGAATAAAAAAAAAGAGTTGGTAAGAAAAGCGTAATGTTACAACTAGGAGGGTAATTTATTACGCATTTTCAACATGTAACTGAAACAGGTACTTGCGAATCATTTTCGTTATTAATTTACGTTACCACTTGTATACGTAAATATTTTGCGACTCAAATAACATCGTTAAATTTAAATATTGTAATGATCGTCAGTAGTCTTGCAGCATTTGTAACATAGCCTTGTACCTCAACTTAATTCCTTAACTTCAATGTGAAACATCGGTCAAATCCGCGGTAAATTTTTCTGTAAAGTTAACGCAAAGGTAACATAAGGAGATCCGTGTTAACTTCATTGTGATTCGGCCTTTACAGCTTCCGCATTTGTAGATCTCGAACGCGCAAAAGACGTCCACGTAGATACCAATTTATAACAAAAATAACTTAACTTTTTTTACTTTGCACAAGAGATTGTAACTTAATTTTAATACTTAAATTTTGAAAGATATATAACATATATTTCAATCTATATTACTGTATTTATGATTTCTTCTAGTTTGAAACAATTTGAAATGCAATACATTACGTTTTAAATGTAAAAAATTATGTATTTTTGTTAAATAGCTGTTGAAAGTCACTGCTACTTGTTCTATAAAAAAGCACTGCCCAGCGTCGCCTTCATTTATTTATAACCGCACACGGGACGGCAAATAATCCGTGACTTATCAGATACCTTCCGAACGTTTAGGAATACGGTTTCGAGATCGGACACAACCCTTGCGCTTCTGTGTCGCGAGATGGTAGCACATTATTTCTGTACAAACGGGTAAACCGTATATTACCGCTTGCCTGCCTAAAATCGTATTTAACAATTCGAGAGTCGGCAAACACAAGAAAATGGTACTTAAAATAAAACTTTACGATGGCGAGAATGTTAAGTGATAAGCTACAAGCTTTTAAAAAACTTAAAACTATTAATAAATAAGAAAATTAATATATTGTAGACAGTTTGCTAAATACGGGTTTTAGTATAAAATTTATGCTCTGTATCGATATCAGCGCAGTTGGCTCAGGTGGCAAGGCGCTCGGTCGATAAGTAGATTATTCGGGTTCGAATCCCAGCTGATCCAAAGTTTTTTAATTTTTTTATATTACACAGAATATTATTAGTGGTAGTGCGATTACTTTAATTTTAGGAAATATCGTTTCTACACATTAAAATAACAAGATATTCGACCGTTACGATGTTATAATCAACTACTTGTAAAGAGTACAAAGTAACTGGTTTTCGCTGTAAATAACATACAAAACATGTAAACATTATTTTTTTTAATGTTTTACGTTCTGTGAGAAATTTTTTTACTTTTTTTGCTAACATTAAAATAAGAAATATTGTGTCTAGAACACGGTCGTAGAAAAACAGGTCTGGACACTCGCCTATCTACCAATGTATTTTGCTTGACCCCCTTGTTGTTTGGCTGTAGTTCGTCAAGTTACCGAGAATGTCGTACTTTTTGGCGCTGTTTTCCGGGCGG
Source organism: Medauroidea extradentata (assembly GCA_003012365.1). Lineage (NCBI taxonomy): Eukaryota > Metazoa > Arthropoda > Insecta > Phasmatodea > Phasmatidae > Medauroidea > Medauroidea extradentata. Next base: position 8,932 of record PNEQ01068550.1, on the reverse strand, counting down.
TCGGACTCAAACTCCGTCAACATTTTTCCATTGTTAAATTTGTAAAGTAAATAAAGATTGCTAGAGCCTTTTCTTAAATTTGTGAGCGAAGAAAGCATTTAATAAATTGATAAAAAATACGTTTTGATAAATTTTTTATCTTAGAGGAAATGAAGTGGGCGGAGTTTAGTCCGACCGCCGTAACATCAGCGCCAATAAAACACAATATTCTCGGTAACTTGGTGAACTACAGCCAAACAACAAGGGGGTCAAGTTTCTATGCGAGTGTCCAGACCTGTTCTTCTACGACCGTGGTCTAGAACGATAAAAATTTGTCGTCACGTTCAGATGCACATGTCTTGTTTTGTGTTTTTTAGATTTTAAAATGACACAATTTTAAACAATTAATTTTCCGGGATAATTTTTAACGCTCATAACAACATGTTGTACTCAATTAAAATTTACTAATGCATCTTCGCTTTTCATTTTGATGCATATAAAATAACAATAACACAGTGTAAACATTATTAATATAGGCATTCTAATTTGTCCACATTGCCCTAATCATGCAAAAAATTTGGATTAATTAGTAAACATTTTGCATCACAAAAAAAAAAAAAACACGCTTTTTTTAGAAACAACTAAACATATGCGATATATTTACCATCAACATATTGTAAAATAAAAGCACATTTTAGACGTTGACAGTTGACAGGCAACATATTTTAAAACCTCTCGCGCGCTGTATCAGTGTTATTCTGAAGCCTTCAAAAATTTTCAAAAACACCTTTTTATTTCATATCTTTCAAAAACAAATGGTAAGGTAAGTGAGCTTTACGTATCGTCGACACCTAGGTTATTAGAGACTGTTTCAAAATTAAATTACTGGATACAAACAAAGTTTCGACTGAAGCATGAATTTCACTTTGCTAGAGATATGTGTTCAATGAAATGATAGCGCCATTGATTGAAGTATTATCAAGTAATAGCCTGTGACAAAAAAAAAACTTGTCGGTTTAGTGCGTTAGAGGCGATGAGAGACCTAATTTATGTGCCACTGTTACCGTGACAATACCTTAGTTTTTAGTATTTAGTTGCGGCGTAATAATATATTATATTTTAAGAGTGATTGCAAATTTTGTTTTGAATATAATTCCACGTGTCCGAATAATATGCTAATATAACATTTCAGGTCA
>PNEQ01068548.1:0-13513 GCA_003012365.1 Medauroidea extradentata | reverse complement strand
TAACTGTATATTTTATATAATTATCGTTAAATCCGTCTGTAGCATCTTCGATTATTTTTATTAGTGGGTGTATTGTGCTGTGTTCTGCCCTGAAGCCGTATTGATTATTTGGTATTAGATTATTAGCTTGTGCGTGGTCTTGCAGTCGGTATAATAGTATTTTCTCAAATATTTTGCTCATGCTTGGGAGTAGACTGATAGGTCGTCTGTTTGCTGGATTTGCCGGGTTTAGGTATAGTTATTATTTTCGCGAGTTTCCATTGGTCCGGGAATCGTTTTAGTTTTAGCATAGCGTTATATATGTTTAGAAGATATTCAATAACGTTGAGTGGAATTTTTTTGAATGTTTCGTATTTTATATTATCCGATCCACCCAATTTGTTGTTTGGTCTTGTTTTGATTACTTTCATGATTTCGGCAAGGGTGGTTGGTTCAACTTGTGTCCGTTCTTGTAGTTGTAAGAAATTGTTTATATTATTTGTCACTTGTTTTGTAAAATTTCTGTTTAAAATGTCCGCGTTTGGTGAGAATTGAGTTACTAGAATGTCGGCAATCGCGTTTGCTTTTTCCTCACCAGTGTAAACTATTCCCTGTTCTGTTTCTATCGCGGGGGTTGAAAGTTTTTTATTTATTCCTCGAAGTGTTTTAGTTAAGCGCCACATCTCTCTAGGGTTTTGCGTCGCTTCTAAAGTGGCGTTGCTCCATTTGTTTATTTTAATGTTGTCTAATTGCTGTTTGACCTGTCTCTTAAGTCAGTTATATTCGTTTTTAGCCCGCGGGTCTCTAGTTCTCTGGTATCTGTTTTGTGCTTGTCGCTTTTGTACAATTAAAAAATCGATTTCCGGGAAATTTTGCCTTGTGTATTGACGTTTATTAAAAAATTCAGTGTTCTGCGACAGAGTTTCAGTTAGTGTATCTGTTAATAATTTAACTTCAAAATTTAGGTCTTCACTGTCATTTATTACTGGTATTTCTGTTAGTTTTTGTGTTAAGTCTGATCTAAAATTTTCCCAGTTTGTTTGAGGGATTTTAGTTTGGAACGGGTTATTGTTTCTGTGTGTATTTAAAGTAACTTTAATTAAAACCGGAAAGTGGTCTGAATCTAATTCATCTAAAGTCTCTGACTCGATTCTCGCGTTTGGGATGTTCGCTAAGGCAATGTCTAAAATGTCTGGCTGTCCGCCGTTTGTTGGGTAATGCGTAGGGGTTTCTGGTGAGAAGATAGTATAGTTATTTCTGTTAGCATTTTCACTAAGAATTCTGCCGCGTCTGTTTGTTGTTCTACAATTCCGAGTATGAGCACTGGTAAACAAGGGGTTTATATACTCTGTACCCCCTCTTCTGTGTCCTGGCCAATAGGAAAGAGCCATATCCTGAGCGCAGGTAAGAAAGAGTCTGTTGTTATTGGCTAATGCTTTCCTATGATGATGGCTGTGGCTTCGTTATTTTTTGTTGGTAATTTACTTCTTTTTTAATTATTGGTAACCGATTGTTGCAAGGAGACCATTGTGTTCATTTGTTTTTTCATTGTCTTACTGCCCACAGTTACTGATTTGTTTGCTTTTCTCAAGGTATCTGTGTTTCTGCTGTTTCGTCTACATCCAGTTTTTTGTCGTTCGTTTTGTTTTGTCTGTTTGTTGTAGTTTTTTTCTGTTGTTTCGTACTTAGTGATGGAATTCCTTTTGTTGAATAATCTGAGTCATTTACAGTAGAGCCCCGATTTAACGAACTCGGGAATAACGAAAACAACGATTTAACGCAAGGATTTTTAGGGATCTTCAAAAAAATCGTATTAAATAACTAAGTGACTTTGATAAAATGGATATTAATTGTATTTTAAACCTTTAAAAATATGAGCACTGACTGCAGTATATTCTTATTTCTCTGTAGAAAAGCTTAAACCGTGCATCGAGAAACAAAAATAAATTTGTTAAAAACTTTGGCCGCGGGAGCAATTTTGAGATATGCAAGCGTGGACGTGGCCGAGCGAGTGCCGCTGTATTGCATAACAAGTGCCAGTCTAGATCCTCATCCTTGCGGCTGGCGAGTGAACGAGCATCTAAGTACCCAGTCTCCACAGCGCGGCGGTGGACAGAACAAGAACCAATTCACAGATAGTGCTTCGCGTCTCCGTTAGAATGCGCTGCAGTGCAGCGTGCTCTTTTGATCAATTCTATTATTAATAGAATACAATGATGTGCAGCGTGATTTTTTACGCTTGCGCCATGTGATAAAACAAGCTAGTTTATAAAAGAAATACATAGTATTATTTATGCATACTTTTTACGACGAATTTATTACCGTAATTGTGAATAATTTGTTTCACCGATGCTAAAAATAACGTAGGAGTGCTAAGTATTTATAGCCAGCAAACAAACGAGTTTGTTTCACGAGTGCGACTGTATACAAGCTACAATGGCCGCACGTATTTAATTATTATTTTACCATTGTCTCACAAACTTTTAATTATGTTTACATTTAAAAAAACTTTTACAATTTGTCACGGGAATTTCCATGATTTTGTTGTGGAGTGGGTGGGAGTGAGACGGAATGATTGACGGCTCGGTTGTGTTAGTCATCACTTCTCACGTGTTGATAGCGCGCAAGGGCTCACCATGCGCACGCTCGCCGAGCATTGAACGGAAAGTTTTTGAAATTTTTTCGTTGATTTTTTTTTCTTTTCGCGACTGTGGCTTATCTGGTGACGGTAAATGCATTTTGTAATTGTTTTGAGCCAATATACTTTTTTAAAATTACCTTAAATTCCAACGAAACATGTGCGAGGATTTAACTTCTTTTTGGTAAAGGGGGGGGGGGGGGCGAAGTAGGATTTAACAGAACATCGATTTAGAGTAAACATTTTTGGGTCCCATGGCATTTCGTTAAATTGGGGTTCTACTTTTTTTTTTTTTTTTTTTTTTTTTTTTTTTTTTTTTTTTTTTTTTTTTTTTTTTTTTTTTTTTTTTTTTTTTTTTTTTTTTTTTTTTTTTTTTTTTTTTTTTTGCTTGGTTGCTCATTTGTGTTGTGCACTTTCTTGGCCAAGAAGTGTAAAGCAAATCATATGTAACCACTGTCGAGAAGTCCTACCATGATGAACTGTAAACATTCAGTAACATCTCATTCTTGCCTCCTCAGCTGGGCATTCGCTGGTCTGGCACCATTTTGGGTTCACGTTGTTTGTCCTAAAATTATTTATCTAATCATAGGTCTGTAGCATGAATGTTTTTAAGAAAAATTACTGTAGGACGGATGCCTTTGGGACAAACAAAATCAGGACAAACATTTGTAAGGGTCAACATCTTTACGACAAACAATTTGTGAACAAATTAATTTAGGGAATTGGTTTCAGGTTTGCCTGTCATGAAAATGGTAAATTCTCCAGTTTCCCTACGTAGAAAAATCATTGAATATGTATAATTAAAAATGGTAGCAAGTCCTTTGGCAAACTATCTGATGTAGTGTGGTGCCTCAGTAGAGACCAATCTTCTTGTGTAGTCACTATAGCCTGGCGTAGTACAGCAAACATCTGGGTCTACAATGCTGCCTGCTGAAAGGTACACCGCAGTGTTAACCAAAGATACACAAAATGTGCAGTTGGAAGGAACTGGTCATACAGTCAAGTATAGGTTATTCAGAATAAAGTGGCCAGTCAAAAAAGCCCTCATTAATTTCTATTTTCTACCAGTTTATATCTTTCCGCCGAATGTAAACATAAATATTGTCACATGCTTTTATTTGCATAGGGTCGTGCAATGTTTACAACTACATTAAACTACTCCTATAAATTTTATCTATAATGTCTACTCATTAAATGCTCAGGGACTGAATATAAGATATAATAAAAACTAATTTTAGTTATAAATACCTGCTAGTTAACGGTGGTGGCAGGTGGCCGCCACCGCACTTGGGTGACACAATGTATGCCGAACCTCTTTGTTAATGCTGCCGCTACATCAGCTTACACAGTTCTCTGATTATTGCGGCGTGCTGGTGGTTATCGTGGCATCACTCAAGGTAATACAATCCACAAGGTCTTTTAGCTCTGCCGTCACTGTATCTTCTTTCGCCGCTCATCCGGATAGTCACAGCGCCATGGGGTGGGTAGGAAGGAGGGTGTCTTGGCTCTGCCGCCTCTGTACCGTATTGCATCGCTCAGCCAGATAGTCGCGACTTGCAACACTATCATAAATAAATGTTTTGAAGTATATTAAGTACAGAGAGGTCGATTTCATCTGATGTTCTTTCACTAATGTTGTATTCAAATAGGAAAATACACGGAATCGCTACCAACCATACAAGCAGTAAATTAACTCTTGTTAAGGGTGATTTATATGCAGTAACGACTAGTGATTTTTTTCAAAGGTTAAATCTTTACTGCTCACTTTATCCCGAATAATCTATATATACATTGCTGTGCATTCTCAAGAAGTATATTACTTAGGCAGAGCATTGCAATTTTCTAACACCATATTAAAAATTTAATAGTCAGTGGCTACCCATTTAAAAGTACTGCCTAAATTTAAATTAACAACTACTAATTACTATGTTATAAGATCAGGTTACATTACAACTTATAACCACTAAAAGAAATACACTGACAAATTTTGTAAAAATAGTGATCTACCCTATTTCTGAAAGAAAATCTTTGCATGTGTATTAATGCTGAGCTAGTGACAGTATAATTCTGTGCTGTTTAAAATATACCTAACTGCAGTGTCTGTTGTTAAACTTGCATTAATCTAATAAACATAGTAAAATGAATAATCACAATAAAAAATATTTAAAAAAAAAAAAAAAATAAACGAATTGCTTTAGATGTGACTTATTATTTCTTTAGCCATCTAACATAGGTACGGTACCATACTGTTAATATTTCAACTAAGCCCTTTTTCAAGGTTTGTTAGGGTGCTACACTGGTATTATTGGGTACTAATACTTAAATGAAGTGAAAACTCCAACAAAAATAGTAAGTTTTGCTCCAGGGCTGAGTAATTTGGAAACTTATGTACACATATTATAATCCCCTCATTATTTCAGGTTCTGGAAGGGGGTGAGATTAAAATACATTTGAATGTAATGTAACATACAAACTAAGCAAGCTATAATCGAGCTAAGCCACAAACCACACAAGTGCGTAAAAGTTTAATAATTGGAACGCAGGCTTGTCTTGTGGCACATCCCTCTGCTCAGCCACACGTCCACAGCTAGCTCAGCATTTCATCAATCAAAAATAAGCGGCGTGGGGTACTACAACATACTGACGTAAAGAAAAAGTCAACTGCGGTACTCAAAAAATGTTAGGGTTTATTATCCAAAATTGCAACATTCTAGTCTCAATACACTTTTTCCTAAATCTGACTGCCGGGGGGCACCCTCCGAGCGAAACAAAAAAAAGAATTGTATTCAAACAAATGGATGACTGGTGATCACCGAGAGTTTGACAGTGTCGTAACTCTCACTTCACAAATTACTTTAAAATACAAAATCACATAATGACCTAGTAATTGCACAAAACCACGCGTTCCCGACACCAGCAGAACCTTATCTGTTCTGTTCCCATCTTCTCTCTCAGACGCACGTCCACGTTTGCCGCCCTCTTGCAGACGGCAAACCTGCTTTTGCGTGCAAGCTACCGGTGTCGCCTGTCAGTGCTGCCCTACAACCATTACAGGAATCAATTTTTTTTAATATTACAGTTTTGGCAATCAACACAACATTTTTAATGGTAATATTTGCACATATATATAAACCTGAACAGTTGTAGTTTTCATACCAATTTTGTATATTTATATTAAGCAATAATTTTGTTACTAAGTGAAAGAAACATTAAATTAAAAATTTATATTGTCAATCAGAAAAAGTCTGTTATTCTATTGGTTGCAACCAAATATGGCAGCAATTTCTCAACTGTGCCTTCTGGTCTTTCACTAAAGAATAACAAGTTTTCGTGGGAAGTGTACATTTAGCTTGGTATCTCTGTCCTTCTCACACTCCAAGCTTTAACGGGGAATGCATAATTTTGTTAAAAACTTAAAATACAATTTGTAAACCATTTTAGCCAAAAACACATATTGAAAAATAACTAAAAACCAAATAGAAACACTTAAATTTTAAATTAAATATTTACATTATTAGGAAAACTATAAATAAAATGATTTCAAATTGCCAAATTAAATGTTAAAAATTTTAAGTAAATCTAGTCACAGTTGCTGAAAATTAATTCCTTTAAATCTGAATAAATTTCCACTGATATGCTTTCTCTTAACGAATATTACAATTAGTACTTAAACAAACTTTCAGATGCCATTGCTGGAAATACCACTAGGCATACATTACAAGTGGCAACAAAAATATTAAACACATATACTGTAGATTATTAACATGTGAAATTAAATCTGGGGCCAGCCCTGGGCCACGCTACAGTCGCCATAAAAGGATGTGTTACACAGTATCTATGTATCTTAGAACACACAAACTATTCAGTTTAATACCGCAACAATTCAACACACACCCCACAACAGGAAGGGACTGAACGCCACTAAGTACAACATGCAATAAAAGGTCGTAGCTGATAAATACCTCGAGTCCTCTGAGACAATTACGTTTGACCTGATGTACAGCTGACCAGGAAAGAAATATACATTCGGGTCTCCAAGAACTGCGGGTCCACTGATGTTTTACCACATTGGTGAAAAATAAGCACACATGCCGGAAAGTTAGGCATAGAAACATGGTCTCGCAGTTCAGACAGCAAACATAGCTGTGTCACCAGAATCTGCTCCATTGACAATGTGTATGTGCCTGCTGTGTAGCCAAACCATAACTCACAAAGCTGAACTTAAATAGACCGCCGACAGACAACACATGTCAGCACCAACTGACAAAACGATCACAGTGCCTCAAACTGTTAAGGAGCAACCAGCGAAGAACAGGATGACCAACTCTAGAAATGACCAATAACAAGTACCTAACCAAAGCAAATGCCAACTAAATGGGAAATACTGTAACAATAACACAGGAAACAAACTACTATTAACACAGAATAACCAAAATACAACCATGAAGATAGAAAAACTAAAGGCTGCAGAAAAGTAACGAGCAGCCGCATTGTTAAAAACGTGATATTTGTCCATGTTGCCATAATCCACACTGAAATGTTACACTCTGTGAAGAATGAAATCTATTCACACTGGTGGGTGAAAATTAATGTTTTTTTCTAAAACATATTATTCTGCCCTGTCTTTTCTATGTAGGCTTACATTACCGACATATAATAATATGTGGACATTGGGTACAATAGAGAAGCAAAATAAAAATTAAATGAAGTTGCCGATAATTTATATAATGAGCGATAATTAAAATTACTTGACTTAACAAAACCACCAGCCATTAGTAATGTCATCTCTGGTTTTCACAAGTGTGTGAAAGTCATTAGGCATGAGTGATGTGACTATAAATCAACTCCTGATCACCTGTTGCTTGTTGTTGGCCTCAGCAGTGAACAATGACTCGGAGAAGTGCAGAGGCTTAGGAAAGATGATATTTCAATGGGTGGAAAATGGGGGGATGGAATACAATACCAAACCAAGTTGCGCTGACGAAAGTGATTCCAAAGTCGGTACTCAATGTGCAGTATTTGAGTTTGTGTGTGTTGTGTCTGACTTGGTGACGACTGTGGTTGTTTTTTGATTGGGGATGGCAGAATAATTTTATTTAGTGTTTCAGGTAGTGTGGTTCTATATGAGTCATCTAGTGTACATTATGAAATGTTCAAGAATAACAAAATTATAACAATATGGTATAGCTGTAAGAAGCTGGTGACATTAGCTAATTTCCAGATACATTTCATGTAAATTATACAAATGTTGTGCGTATCTTTTTTGAATTGTTTTAAAATTAGGATTACACATTGAGTTTTGCATCGGCAATTACTGTAGTTATAAACTAGTTTTGTGTCTGTAGTATTTTAAAAACGAGTTTATCATGTATCGTTTTGAAAATGAGTCGAACAAGAAACACCAAGAAACGAAAAATCCATCACATTTTAAATGTGGAAGAATTTTGTTTTTACTAAAACTTAAAACTTCACCGATGTGTGAGGCAATTTAAAGGAATTAAAACTGTGTTTGAAAACCGACATTGTTAATTTCCATAGTATGACGTCCCAAGCCCTAGGCCTGGGAAGTTAAGCCCGTCCTGACCTTGTCACAGTGTTTTCTCAGCATGCTCAGAACCCCCACCCCCTTACCACAACTCCATCAGTGCCGGTTAGTGCGGGGTTGTGTGCCAGCGACATGTGTGAGTGTTTGAATCGCCACCTCCACGTGACGTCACAACGCCCCACCACCACCACCCACCTCACCGCTAATCATAAAGTACTTATTAACGTAATCAGAAATAACATTAACAAACTGAGGACTGAGCTACGGCCAGCAATCAACCTGCCTTCAGCACGAGCCATTTTAATATTAAGTCTTGTTAGTTTTATTCAGCCACGTGGTCACACATTTCAGGGTCAGTGTTTTGTTGTATGTTAATTTTAAAGGAATGTTAATTAAGTAATTTGTCATCACCAGTTATTTATATTATTTTTTATATGTCTCACCGCCACTTGACTTGTACTTGTATTCACCTAAATTTCATTTCATTATCGTAACGGTACTTTACTTGCCGGCTAGGAGCACGTACGACGCCATCTTTGCAGCCCAGTTCATCGTAAGTCGGCCACGAGGTAGGACGTGCGTCCCGGAGAGGGCTCTCAACTTTGTTTTCACTGATAGTAAATGCAATAGGTATTAATATTTTCTAATCATTTTTTCGCCCTCTTTGTTTACCTCGTGGTTTTAGCTCGTGCGCTTATCGCCTATGCTCTTCAACTTAATTTCTCCGCCGCGTGTCCGGGCCGAGGAATCTACATATACGGCCGTCGGCCGCCTCCGACATAGTGTTACCAGGACTCTACTCCAGAGACTCATCTTTATTGTGTACTAATTTAATTGTATCGGCCTACGCGCCAACTTAAAACGCTGTTTAACGAGAGAGTGAAAGTGTATTTTTCATTGTGTGCGTGACCACGTGGCGACCACTGTAACGTGCTACCTGTGTTGTTGCAAATAAAACACAGCTAACCAAGTAAGTCTGTTGTAAATTATTTAATAACGTGTCAGAGCTGACTATCATTCTAGTCCTAGGGCAAGGGGTTTTGTGGGTGACCTGAAAGAACCCACGTGGTGAGTTAGCTAGTTTTCTCTGAGTGCTTCCACGTTGTAGCCACCAACTACAGCATCATCATCCACTGCAGGAAGAAGAGGGCCGCCAGCCGAACAAACCACGCCTTGAATCGACAACACACCGTCCTAGCCGGGCAAACTGCTAGGTGGCGCACATTTTGCAAGCCAACACCATCTCCGCTTCATCTTGCACCTTCCACAAATTTTAATAATTAGCCAACTTCCTCTCCAACCTAACTGAGCGGTGACAAGTAATACTTATTTACTAGAAGTTACTTATTTAAAAAATGTTTGTGACTGTACCAAAAGTTTAGTTTAATAACAATTACTGCTGTAAAAATGTCTGACTGGTATGCGATAATCACAAACTATTCTAATTTATTTTGCAGCACATTTTGAGACATAAACACGTCAATGGTTTTTTCATACATCCATTTTCTGTTTCGGTTCGTCCACACCACGGCCGTAGGAGAAAAGGTCTGGACACTCGCCTATCTAACAGTGTATTTTGCTTGACCCCCTTGTTGTTTGGCGGTAGTTTGTCAAGTTACCGAGAATGTCGTACTTTTTGGCGCTGTTTTCCGGGCGGTCGGACTCAAACTCCGTCCACTTTTTTCCATTGTTAAATTTATAAAGTAAATAAAGATTGCTGGAGCCTTTTGTTAAATTTGTGAGCGAAGAAAGTATTTCATAAATTGATAAAAAATATGTTTTGATAAATTGTTTATCTTAGCGGAAAGTAAGTGGGCGGAGTTTAGTCCGACCGCCCTAACTGAAGCGCCAATAAAACACAATATTTTAGGTAACTTGGTGAACTACAGCCAAACAACAAGGTGGTCAAATATCCAGGCGAGTGTCCAGACCTTTTCTTATATGGCCGTGGTCCACACCAAATTCCTTTTTCTATTTTGTCCCATCCTCTCATTGATAACATTTACGTGGCCCATAAACATGTGGATTAGGTTATACGATGTTGGATGTGAACAGTGAAATTGTGTTGCATAATTTTCCCAGATGTGAATATGTCTACATTACTAAACAAACTTGTTGTAATATTTATATAGCATGAATAAAATCTCACATTTCTTTTAATAACAAAAAAAATTTAGAATTATCAACTAATTGTTTGGTGATCAACCAAATGTGATTTTTTTCCAAAAAGAGAAGTATAAAATAATCCAAGAGGACTTTAAGGTAAGTTTTATCACTCGTTTATTTTTTCTGCATAGAGTAGGTATACCAAATTTTCGTTACGTCATTACCAGAAATTTTGAATTCAATCGTTAGTCATGGCTTGATAAAATTTTACTATTGAACGTTGAAACATACTGTAATTGTACAGGAAAGAAGTATTTTTTCAAGTTTTCATGTCATTTTCTCCTTTGTATCTCAATATCATACACAAAATTTTCGCACAATATTGTTATTTACAAAAGAGTAGTGCGTTGTTGTTCTGTATGATACTGACAGCAAACAATTTTGTCGGTTGGAAATAGTACGTCAGCATGCTGCACAAAGTGAGCCAATTAAAAGTTGGCAACGTGCATTGATATGATTTTATTTGATACCAGGTAACAGTGAACGGAGTACAGTAATGTTCCGTGAATAATGTTCTCTACACTGAAAGTTTTCAGTCATCAACTATTTCAAAATCAGAGGTCATTCCTATACAGTTACTATCAGTAAGAACATCAATCTCCTTGTAAAATTAAAATCCTTGACGCATGCTCACAGCGTCTTCAGCTGTGCAGCCGCCGCCTCATCCTGTCTGTTCCATATTCCTGCACCTAATGTTAATCCTTTCTACCTTATTTACTCGCGCACGCGCCAGTGCACCCCAACCTGACACCAAGTATTTTATATTAAAACCTACCTAACCTTCCTTAGCTATCCTTCATTCACACAACCCTGGGCAGGGTTGTTTTAACGTATTTTTCCTACGAATCATCTTGCCGCCTGTAGGCACACCACCCGCAGCACAGGAGAGGGTGGAACCACCCCCTCGCGTACACGCCATCTCTCATTAGGCCACCTGCCGGCCAATCACTGCAGACCGCCCCAAGAATGGTATAAAAGAGGTAGCACGAGCCACCAAAGTACGTCATCGTGCTGGACTCCGGACTGTGCACATCTCGTCGGGACGCGCGCTAAGTGACCTGTCGGCTGGAGGGATCCCGAGGTGCCAAGGGGCGAAGTGTGGCGAGCCCACTGGCAGGATGCAGCAGCATGGCTTAGTCGGGATGTGTAAATAAGGAGTTCCAGGTGCAGCGACCATCTGCAACACGATGCATCCCTGGGTGGCGGGTAAGGTATCCCATTTTGCTGGGGTGAGTAGTGTAGTATAGTTCCTTCTATTGCAGGAGCCTAGGAGCAGGATCCGGGATCTGTTCAGCATGTGTCTCGTAATTATTTGTGTACGGTCTACCCACCATCTTGGTTAATGTCCGTTGTCTTGATACCTAGCTACCCTCATTGACTCCACCCTCCATCTTGTTTTTTTTTTAATAAGTTTAATAGTTGTCCTCTAGGTGGGTCTGCCAGTAGTTACTGATCGTCTCCTAGATGGCGTTGATTATTAAGACTTTGGTACTGAGTCTTTCCACCAGGAGAGCAAGTAGCTATACCAATCGTCTTGTTTCCAGTGTCATCTGCTAGATAGCATTGATTTTGTATGTAGTACTGGTTTAGTCCGTCTCCATTTTCAAGTATCACCATTAAGAGCGCTACCGCACCTAACCTAACCTAACTTAACCTGGCCTGTCCTTCTAACAAGTTACACTTCTAGCCTTGTTTCTGTTCTACCTTTAACCTAACACTTATTTTCCCTTGTATGTCTGTCTTGTATCATTGTACACTGCTAGGAATTCTTCTAGTATGTCGCATTCTCGTAAGGCATTGAATATGTTCCACTCGTGTAGGTCTTTGAATATTTTTTTTCTGTAAGGTGTTTATAAGTAGTGTAGGGTAGTATTATTTTACCTCTAGTAATAAATATCTTCTTCTAATTCTTGTAATACGTTACTCTTGCTATGATTTGTTAGGGCTTGGTAGAATTTATGCTACGGCTAGGCCATTTATTTAATATGTTTTTAATGCTGAAATCATAACTTAACCTGACCTAACCTGACCTCCTACCATGTTACATATATAACCTTGTCTCCGTCTATTTCTTTAACCTAATACTTTTTTTTTTCCTTTGTTTGTATGACCAATAGTATTTTTTTAAACCAGTTTTATAAATTTTAAGTATTTTTATCATGTTTTAGCTTTTACACATGCTCGACTGCAAGTAAGTTTCTTTTTTTTTTTTTTTTTTTTTTTTTTTTTTTTTTTTTTTTTTTTTTTTTTTTTTTTTTTTTTTTTTTTTTTTTTTTTTTTTTTTTTTTTTTTTTTTTTTTTTTTTTTTTTTTTTTTTTTTTTTTTTTTTTTTTTTTTTTGTTTAATTTATTAACATTTATGGTGTTACTTACGTATACGTCAATTTCACCTTGAAAAGCAAGATAATATATTTTTTTATTGCTTACGCGTAGAAGGAATGGTCAATTTGTTTTGTGCTCAACTTTTTATACGCTATATTTCTGTTCTTTAAATATTTTCCCTTTCGTATAAGTGTTTTATGTATGATATCCTTTTTTCTCTCCCTCCCACCCTCTCTCCTTCCCTCTCTCTTACTCCCTCCCTCTCTCCTTCCCTCTCTCTTACTCCCTCCCTCCCTCTCTCCTTCCCTCTCTCTTACTCCCTCCCTCCCTCTCTCTCTCATTCTCTCTCTGCCTCTCTCTCTCTCTCGTGCTCTCTTATTCTCTCGTGTTCTCTCCCTCTCTCTCTCTCTCTCTCTCTCACCTTCCCTCTAGGATATTGCATGTTGGTTTTTATGTGTTAAACCTTTAAAGACTGTTTTTTATTTTACATATTTGGTTTGAGTCATTTTCTTCTGTGTTGAACATTGGTATATGATTTCTAGTATCGCACAGTAACTTTTCGTACTTTGGTTTAAGTATTTTTCTTGTATGTAAGTTATTGTATATTTTTTTATTTAATTTTTTGTCGGTGTCTAGAACTTTGAAATACTGTTTTCCTTAATCTTCCATTACAACTATTTTCTGCAATTAAAAATCTAATGTTTTTCCATAGGCGTCGGAACTACTTTTACCCTGGTGACGGTGCTCGTAACTATTTGTTTAGGCGCTGAAAAATTTTACTTTATGTTATGTGTACGTACTTTTTAAATTAAATGAAACCTTTTTTTTATTTTTTTTTTTTTTTTTTTTTTTTTTTTTTTTTTT